>JAQQAE010000284.1:0-36372 GCA_029823295.1 Pseudamia nigra
CACAGGAAAAAGAGGGAAAAAAATTGACATACATGTATTACCATTATTGATGCATTATTGATATATGCATATGCAGTCATGTGACCCAAAAAAGAAATGTCTCCTTGGGACCCAATGTCAAAAATAATAATAATAGCATTTTTACATGTTTGTTTAACATGTTTTATTGAGATGTGCAAGAATGAACATTTAAAATGAGACCAAAATAACACAATAATGAAGAAAAATAATAATAAAATATCCACAAAATGAACAAAAAATAAAGGGAAATTAATTAACTGCGCAGAACCCTCAAGCTCCCAGGCCTCTGGTAGAGGACCCGAGATTGGAAGGACAATCAGGACAATGATTAAAAATGAACAAAACTGACAACATATTAAAATGAGTAAAATAGCCAAAGACAAAATCCATGAAATATACACGTGAGCTACAAATGAACAAAATAATCTCACTCACAATAAAACACTCGACTTTGGCTAATATCCAGCTTTTTTGTGCATAAAATCCTGCTTCACATAAGTAATAGCAGTTTTGTTAATTATTGGGTTCATTTATAAATTTGTTAATTTTTTTGATAATTTGGTATATTTTGCTCCTCTGGTTATTTTATCATTTTTCGATAATCTTTGCTCACTTTCTTGATTATTCTGTTCAATATGACTCATTTTCCTGGTTATATAGTTCATTTATGTGCATTTCCTTCATTAGTTTGTTCATTTTGTTCATCTTCTTGATAATTTTCTTCATTGTTCTTTAGCATTCTGTTTATTATTATTTTTGTACTAATTTTCTGAAATATTTTAAAAATTTATTTTATTGATTGTTTTGTCCCTCCTAAAGTTCAGACAAAACCTACACCATTGTCCAAATTTTTAGACAAATTGATGACCTAGTAAAGAAGGCTTCACAATGCATTTGTGAAAAGAAACACTGACGTGCAAAAAATTCCAGTGTTACATCTCTACTAACTTGTGATGAAACTCGTAGAGGTCCTGCATATTGCCAAAGATGATGTGCTCTTTGTTGACGATGCCAGGAGGGATCTCCTCCACACCGCTGGTCATCTCCCACAGGTAGGTCTGCACAAAAAAACAGGGAAACATGTTCAAGTGGAACTAATATGACACACTGTGCACATGAAACGCTGAAGTGTGTAAACATTTTAACATTGCCAAAGAGTCGGAGAGTCTGCCTGTGTGTGCATTACTTACATCCATACACTCACGTAGGTCTCTGACATATGCTTTTTCTGTTTGAATCAGCTCAGCCATTATGAATCTGGAGGAGACACCGGTGAATACAACAAGACACATAAAACTTTCCTTCAGGGCATAATTTGTTGAAACTCAATGCATTTATAGAATTAGGCTCCATTGACTTTCACAGGTTAACACATGTGTTGCCACATACAGTAAGGGTACACAATTGGGTGAAAGTGCCATATTGCAGTTTTTGTGATTTGCAATTGTGTTGAGTCTAGTTACTTGTCAAGGAAAATATACACTCAAGAGATTTAATAATGTACTGCTACATTTATTTGTAAAATCACAGGTGTAGGTTGTGCTGTATGCACTATTCCTCATTACCCTAATCAGTTACAAAACAAACAGAAAAGGACCAAAAATGTCATGAAACATAATGCACTGGTCTATTGATTAAGAGATTTCCACACTCTCTATGATATCCATATCCTCTCAGGGCAGTTTAACGTTAGAAGTGACATTATTACTAAGCCTAAAACAATTTAAGGCACAGCTGCAGCGATATAACAAATAACGTTTCATATATTTGCTTGAAATGCCTGGATGATACATTGAGGTATGACGTTTCACTTCAGTATCACATCAGTTCAGTTAGTGTGAAAAGGTAGTTTGCGTGGCACTCACTCTTTTCTACGTGCTGACTTTCTCTTCTCTTCATTTAGCTCATGAGCAGCATCCCTTAACTTGACCTCCGATCCTGGAGCACTAGCAGGGATAATGTCCAGTTGCAGTTCTTTACTCTGAAAACACAGAAGACAAAAGGCCATTATGTAACAAAAACCAGGCTGCCATCCATTCAATGGTTCACACAAATGGGTGACATGTTTTCAGTCTATGAAAATCAGGTCAATAAAATGAATCGGAGAACAGAGTTCAAAGTGGAACATGCAATCAGGGAAAATGTCTGGATGCGCCTTGTCTTTCAAAGTTTTTTCTTTGTCTTTATCATTTTCTACATTGTGCATTAATTCTGAAGAAAGCCCAATGCAGAACATGTTCAGTTTTATAGATTGTCCAAAGTAGCCACATTTGTTCACTCATTCCCTTATGAGATTCACAAGGAAGTCACCTGAAACGGTTTTCAATTCACAGGTTCCTTGTCAAGATTTGATTTGTGCCATTTTTCGTCTCCTTTATGTGCTTTACACCATAAGCTCTATTAGTGCTACTGCCAATACTACCCAAACCCATATTATGGCAGGAAAAGGCTAAGTCAAGAGAAAAGACAGTTCATCATTACTTTAAGAGATGAAGGTCAAAATGGAAGAAAAATGAACCAAAGTACAGTTACAAAAACCACCAAGTGCTATCTGAAGTGCAGTAAAATGGTGGTTTCTGAGAATCAAAATATTCTTTGCAGCAGAAGTAGCTCTTGGTATTCATGACATTCAGTTTCATCACAGTATGTGATGGTTTCGGTGATTGCACTTGGTGACACGTTCAAAGTTATTGAGATTTTTCAAACTGACTGACACTTATTTGTTCTCTTTACTTAAGTCAGAGTTTCTTATATATGGATCTATACAGTAGTTGTAGTAGAACTAATAGGGTTATTGATGCCATACTCACTCTTCCTCTCCACATGACAATTGATGGTTTAAGCACATTAAAAAGTGTTAATTAAAAACTGTTCCAGGTCACAACCTCATGAATCTGAGAGAATGTAAAATATAAAACATGTTCTGGGTTGTTAAACACTTTTTTGTTTGCTACATAATTCCATACACAATCTTTTGCAATTTGGATGTCTTCAGTATTCATGTATAATGTTGAAAATTATAAAAATAAAAGTAAAGAAAAAACACTGAAGATGTGTCCAATATTTTGACTGGTAGTTCATCTAATGCAATATCTTAAATTTGTAAATGGTTGAGGGCTACATTTAAACTTATCACTCAAAGTCCACGCCTAAATATGCACCAGCTAAGGTTAAAGCTTTGTTCATGTAATCTTGGTCAGATCTTTCTCAGAGTTTGTTCCATGGATCAATAACAACTTCTCACTTTCTACTGACCTTCGTAATGATTCTATTCTTAGAGAATTGGATTATTAGGAAGGAAACAGAGCATCAAGTGTCTCTATATGCGGATGACCTTCTTTTGTACACTTCAGATTTTTCAGTCTCTGCCCCTAGAGCTCTTAATATGTTTAAGTCTTTTGGGACTGCATCAGGCGGGAAATTAAATATAAATAAAAGTGAATTATTCCCTTTAAATAAATCAGCAGATAAGTATCCATTACATAGCCTACCCTTTGGGATTGCACAACACAGTTTTGCTTCTTTAGGAGTTGAGGTAACACAGTAAATTTAAAGGTTTGTACAGAGCAAATCCCTTCCTCAACCGTGTGCAAGAAGAGGTCGATCGTTGGTCAGTGCTGAATGTGTCTCTGGCCAGTCATATCAATACAGTTATTTATTTCAACATAAACCATTTTTTTATCTCTAAGTTTGTTTCAGTGAATTGACACTGCCAAGAATGTATTTGAATTAAAATTTCTTTTCCGTTATTTCAACAACATCCAACAAATATTTCAACACCTAATACATACAATATCACTACTGCACTTGTCAGAAACATCCGTTTTGTGTAATTTTCATTAACACTGGTCACTCACAGCCTTGTTGGAGTCAGAAGAAATGCCAAGCGCTGTTTCCAGGCAAGTTCGGTATTTGTCCATACGGAGAGAAAAGTCCCTGTATCGCTTGTCCACAGAGGACACCCATTTCTTTATCTCCAGGGCATGGGCGTGGCCCTTGTCACAAAACCCATCCGCCAGCTGGATCAACAGCTTTACCCGCTCTTTGGTTTGCTGTCAATGGGGACATATTTAGGGAGGGTACAGGGGAGAGAGCCAGATAGATGGCCACAGAGGAAAGGTAGATGTGTGAGAGGAGTGAAAGCGAGCATTAGGATTCACTGTGTTCCATGGCACACACAATAGCTAGTTCTCCACTACAATAACAGTGACACAGCAAAAGGGAAATTGGACAATACGCTGCCCTGGGAATGGGCCTCAAAGCAGAGAACAGGAGGGGCAAAAATACAAATAACATAACAAACAAAGTGACAGATGCAAAAATACTCAAACATCCAGTTATTATTACTTTCTGTCATAGAGTGACAACTTAAACATACCTTGGCTGTGATCTGGAAGTCCTCGTGCTCCTTCAGCAGCTCCTGTGTGTGGTGAATGCTGGATCCGGTGGATGTGTGCGTAGACAGGTAAAACTCCCCAGTGTCATGGATCCACTCCAGAGCCTGAGGAAACAACTAATCAGGTCAGGACATTTGCACTGTGAGGACACTCCCATCCAGTTGGTTAACGTGCACAGTTACAGCATTAACGAATTTAGTTCTTATTCATTTAAATATTACAAATTATTGGAAATGGTGGTAGTTGTAATTGTAGAAATATCACTACACAAAATGCCACATGGTTTTTAATCTGCCTTGCACAAAATAATCTGGAAGCTATAATTAAAGCATTGATAGGTCACATATAGAAAATCTTTTTTTTAATCAAAACTCACATAAGGAAAGATATAACACATGGCTGTTTTACATCTCTAACTCTGCAGCTTATTCTCCTCTCTACATACCTTTAGTTACTGTTTTGGTCATGCATTTGTAGTTAAAACTGGGAGGTGCTAGTTAAACCTTTCTGACCAGCAGTGGCAGAACTGGTCCAGTCAAACTGTGAGGCCAGGATACATTTGGGCCATGGGGATCAAATCTGGATTGCCCTAGAATAGCCATGTCCTAGAAACATTTATGATGTCATCTGGTTTTATTGGCTAAGCGCATTGCTGCGTGGTAATGCAGGACTATAAGCACACCACAAGAGGGAGCCAAGTGTCTTACATTTGGACACCTTCAGATCTGCTATACAGTAAAAGGGAAAGTTGTCATTCGATTTTCTTTTTTAATTTGCTGTTATGTCATGTTAATATACAATACAATGTAAAATAAGTCTGGGGTGTAGATGATCCAGCATGTGAATAAAAACAATATATCCCATTAAGCTCTAAAGTTAGAGTGCTGGACTATAATCATATGATAAGCTTAGAGGCAAAACACACATTTACACATATAAATCCAAGAGGTTAAATATTCACTACAGTTTAAGGGGAAAAATAAGCAGTTGGTTACATTTGTTTTGCAAGTCCCTGCAATAAACCTGGTGTTTATACGTGCCAGGCCTCATAATGATAGCCGTCTTTACCAAAGCTACTGCTGCACGTCTGGCAGTTTACGTCATTTCCAGCTCCACAAACACACACTGCTTGTTTGAAGTAAAAAGAGACATAAAAAGATGGAAGGTATTGTTTTATATTGAGTATGGAAGTGTGAATCCAATAGAAACAGGAGCCTAACATCCAACACAGAGGAGGTATGAATGATGAACTCAGCCTTATGTTTTAATTGTGTCTGTTTCAAGTGGCACATCAATATGCACACACCTGTTTGGCACTACGCTCAAACACTACGTATTGCTGGCACTGGTCCAGCCTCCGCTTCCTCATGGTCCAGAAGTGAAGCACTCTGTTCTCTCTCTGCAGCAGCTCATTCAAGATGTCTGATGAAATAATGCAGGCACACAAACAGAATTTTATTCAGATTGAACTGGCAGCATGTAGAATGAGGCTAGTTTCTCCTCGTGAATTATCATTTTGTGATACACTTGGGTATTAAATTATGAAACAAGGTTGAGCACATACACTACCAGTCACAGGTTTCAGAACACCCCAATTTTTCCAGCATTTTGTTGAAATTCTAGCAGTTCAAGTTCAATGAATACCTTGAAATGGTACAAAGGTACATGCTGAACTGCCAGGAGTTAGAAAAAAGGTAATGTTACCTGGAAATGAAAAATAATGTTTCAGAATTCTACAAAAAGACCGTTTTCAGAAAACAAGATATAGGTTAAAAACTTAAAGCTGTTCTGCACCAATGGAGGTTGAACAAGCCTCGAAAGTTGTACAACTAATTCCTAGAGGTGTCCCAAATTTGCTTGATAAATTAACACCCTGTCTGTCTGTATATAAGCAGTGTTGGAACACACTGTGGTACCATACCACCGTGAGCATTATTTGAACAGTACTGTACTGCAGAAAGCATTGTGTTGCTATCAACACAATACTGTCCCCAGTTTCTGAGAAACTGTACTCAGTGACACCTTGACTTTCTTTACAATTTCTGCAGGAAAAACCTATATTTTTAAGTGTTATGATGGTCTGTCTCTCTTCCATTGTTTTTGTTCCTTTTTCTTGCCATTTTTATAGCAACACAATGCCTTCTGCAGCACAGAGTTTAGTACCTACTGTTGTACCATTTCAAGCTATTCACTGGACTTGAACTGCTTGAGTTTCACAAAAAAAGAAAAACTTGGGGTGTTCTAAAATTTCTGACCAGTTTCTGTGGCAGATAAAATGTAGTTATTATGTCCTCTACTTACTTTTAACCTGAGTCTCTGGAGCTTTCACGTGGGACATCATGCCTGGCATATTGACACTGTTTCTGTGTAAGTACTTCAAGAAGACATCAGCATTACGTCTGGCCAAAGTACAAGCCTGGAGGTGGAGACGGGGTCACAGTGATGTCAGTGTAAAAATAAGCAATGATATATTTTAATGTGCTTCTTAGTTGTGACAGATTTCTCACCTTGAGGAATGCTTCTTTCTGCTCCAGATGTTTGCTGATCATCGGAGTCACATGGTCTGTCTCACTGTTTGGGCCCAGTTTATCAGCACCACCGCACCAGTCCTCTTCCCTCTTATACTCCTGCTCTAGGCTTTCCAACACACTGCACACCTTGGACACACATTACATATGCATATGAAATCATTATCCAAGCCATACTGCTGGAGGAACAGGAATCATAATTGTCTTTTGATGTAAAGAAGCAAATTTAACTCCCACATTTGATTTGTCATTTTACTAAGCATGCATCATGACTGGACATATTTCAATGCATGGATCCCAACTTCTGTACACATATCCAAGTATACCTGTTCAGAGGTTTTGTAAAAGGCCACAGAGGCATTAACTAGCTTGAGTCTGTCCTCCATCTTCAGCATCAACTGCTGCCAGTGGTCTGCCACCTTGAAATAAATCAAAGCACACACTTACAGCTTTAGAAGAGCAGTCACACTGCCTACTATGAGATTCTTGCTTTAAGAGAATTGCATGAGAGAAATACCTTCTCTGCACAGTCTCTGATCATATCCATGTCATAGTGGTTTGCCTGAAGTAAGGCCTCAGCCTTCTGCTGTACCTGCAGCGCACTTTGATGGGTTTTCTGTAAAGGGGATGAGGTGGAGATAAAAACACAATAGTATCAAAAATTACATGAATCTTTCCATCACAAGGAAAGCTTTGAAAATACCTCCAAAACTTTCCATTTCTGCTTAAGGCCAGTTTTGTGCAGAGTAAAGACTGAGAGCCACCGAAGAAAGGCGAAATAAACAAATCTTGAGTCTGATTATAGCCCCGCCATAGTTATTGCGGAGAGAAAATAAGATAGCAAAGTAAAAAGGACACTATCAGGTGTTTTTGTGTCATTGTTGTTGCACAGAGAACACATTTTTGTCCTTAGCTGGATTTGTGCATAAGAAACAGTGATAAAATAAACAAAGATAAGAATGAGCAAAGAATTTCTTGCCAGCTTAGTGGCAAAAGTTTAACATGCGCAGCATCTGTAGAAGGCACATTCCAATATCGCTTGCATATTTCTCAACACATAGGACCCATTGAACAGATCAGGACTTTAGTTATGTTGTATGCATGCCACTCTTAAATAAGCCATAAAATGAAAAAGGGAGTGCATCTTTGTCAATGTGTATATCACACACTGATAGAAGTAGGTCAGGTACAGGCCTGCATTAAAATGAGCCAGACTTGAAAGAGTTCAAAGGGAATACACCCAGCATAATCACTGCTACACAGGAAAGGAAAATAAAGAAAAAAAGTGAGCTTAGAGGAATAGACATTAGTTATTCATAATTCCATTTAATGTGTGAGTAGAGGCAGCACAGACAGATAGTGTATGAACCCGAGAAGAGTCTGGGAAAGGTAAAAGTATTGATGGATGAAGGGCAAAGAAGCAAAGGTGTATTTTATATCAATGCTAAAAGTTTATATGAAAGAAAAAGTGTGATATTGGTGATGCTTAGGATGCGTGAGTTCTGGAGCTTGTACCTCTACATTCCTAAAGGGAAAAAAAAAGGAATACTTGTTTTTGCTTTTAAATGTTCAATTCACGTCTGCTTTGTGCTGGCTGTTTTTGCAATTAGAGGGCTGCATATAGAGGCTAGTGGCAGCACACGTTCCAGTGGGGTAGTGTAGGGGTGTAGGGGTACAGCTCAAAGCTGTGTTGAAAAGGTGCCAGATTCAGCCAAACAACTTTGAGAGTCAAGCGGCAGACAGCGCAACTCGGTGTGCAGTCTGCAGGGAGGCAGCGGATGAGTTTGAGGATTCCAAGGTGGAGGAGTTAAAGGAAAAACAAAGGAGGCAAAAGGAGCGTATTGCTGCGCCTGGCAGCTTTCTGTGTGACTAGTGCCCTGGCGTTTGCAGCTCAGCCATCAGCCTACAGTCTCACCTCAGGGCACATGAGCACACACAATAGGTGGTACAGCTTGACATTTGACTGCAAGCGCAGGAAAGACACTGACTCAAGTCATCTACTTAGAAATGACTGCATTATGGCGTTTATCACGGACATGGCTAATAGAGGCAGTCAGTAGCTTAGAAATGGACTCAAAAATATGTTTGAAAATGATGCTTTTAATTTTTCTCGTACCTCTATTGCATGTTGAAATTGCTCATGTTCCTTCTGCAGCTGCTCCGCTTCTTGTAATGAGCTCGCCGTGATCAGACCAGCATTCAGCATGGACTCTCCATTACGGATCCATCCAAGTACCTTAAACACACACATTAGTAGTCTTTATTTTTTTTCAGAGATTAGAATTATTTTTACTACTTATGCTATGGATACACCAAAGGGTCTAAATGTTACTGTCTAACATTTCTTTTACTTGTTGTTTGTTTCTCTTATCCTCATATCTCCTCCTTATTTTAGATTCTCACTTTGTTGTTTCAATCCACTTAATGATTACAAATCTCCTTTGCTCCTTCTTTTGCTGCTTTTTTTTCGTGCTCAACAAAAATCAGGGTATGTTTTTTTTAAACACACTACATCAGTGACACCTTTCTCTGACTCAGCAAGCACACCTGCTCTGCGGATGACGAGCAAAAATGCAACTGATGTTTGTTATAAAGTGATGATGCAACATAAGTCTGACTCCTGTTTTTCCACAACTTCAACAGAGTCAGAGTTTCCATTGAGGTGGGGTAGACGTGCTGCTGAATGTCACAGCACTTGATATATGGGATACTGTTAAAAGCAACTATTAAACCCAGTAAAATGTGAACAAAAGTAGTTATTGTTAGTAACCATGGCCCACAAATTGCATGCATAATAAAGCCAGTAAAGTCATAAGGTTAAATGTATCATCCTATGTAGGGCTGCACAATTAACCGCATTGCAACCGTAGTTGCAGTATCAGCCTGTGCAATTACATAATTGGCAAAGGAATATGTAATTGGAATTTAAAGTTCCAGATATACTAGGGTTTACACTAATCTAATTTACAGAAAAATTACAACCTCTATTGTATTGTGATCCTGTGCAATATCATTTTGCTTTGTCCGAACTTATGTCTTTAAGTGTGTAGTCTGTCTTTAGTTCTGGACATGCAGTTTTAGTATAGTTTAATCTTATTATGTCAGTTTTGTGTTGTCCAGTTATCGCATGTTGTTGTAAATTCTGATCACTTTTAATTACGATTATACAGTATTTTGTCATATTTTACTTTTATATTGACTTGGAACATCTGTCCAGGGACTACAGATAAAAAATATCCCTCGGGTTAATTCTGGTGAACCAATAAATAAAAATATATGCAAGAAAGCTGTGCATGCTTTGTATGCTTTATGATGTTTCTAAATAAGTAATACATATATATTCTTTGAATCAATCAAGTCAACTCAAATCGCAATCCCAATCAAATGTTTTTCACAAAATTATGCAGCTCTAATCCTATGTATTGCAGTAATTTATTTTACCATTGTCTAAATCTGATTACATTGCTTTAATCTGCCCAAACCTTTGCAGTGTCCAGGATTCTCATTCTTTACCTGTTCCAGTTCATAAAGATATACAGATGACATTGTAATAAATGAAACCTACCGGTACTGGGTTTGGTACAGTTGAAATTTAAAAGAAAAAAAAAAAAAAACAGAAAGCACACTAAGAACAGTATCTATAATGCAGTTGTAATCTGTGGCCATTGTAGAAAAGTGGGGATGTTTAAAAATAAACCAGTTCTGGAAATATACAGACTACAATGACCAGATTATACTATGTCCAACTTGGGTCTAACAGGATTCAGATTTCCCAGGATTCAGTGCAGGGATGGTCCATGTGACAGCCCGAGAAACACTATCTGGTAAATCCCGAACATAAATGAACTGTTCATACAGTAACTGTACTACAAGATATTTCTCATGACAGTTCTCATTAATAAATCATCATTTGCTGCACACACTGCATGTGCAGATGCACCACTCATGGCTACACACTGCATGTCTGTGGATGCATGTTCTGCAGCAGTACTACAATACTATTTTGCATTTTGTGTATTTTAGTCTCAGATTCATGTCTCCAACCACACTGATTCAGTGGATACATTCATTTAATGCATACTGAAGCATAAAACCTGCTTCTATTTGTGATAACAGGCCTAATTATGAGCCTTGGCTCTACATTTGTTTTTGTTTTGCTTTGACAGATTCAGACACAAATGGAAAATGAAGCATTGGCACTTTTCTCATTGCGAGTACATTCAACTACAGAATGAATATTGGAAAGGATTCATCAGTTGTCATGTTGCACAGTGACAAGACAGTAAGCAGTAAAATTCCCTTATGTTGGTCTATTTGTCTTAGTTGAATTATTGTATTTCAGTTTATCTTCCACTTTCCTGCTTGCTGAACATTCAACCATACTGTATCTCTGTCTATTCACCAAGGTCACAGACAGACACAGACAGAACGACAAAGAAATTAAGAGGAGGGAGAGGTTGTTGACAGAGGATGAGTCATCTTCACAGGGTCATGTAGAAACAGAACATTCTGTAGCCTTTCAGCAATTCAGCACAGTCTCTATGACCTTGATCTTTGGAAGAAAAAGCAGCACATGGAGATCAAGGTGTGAGTATTTATGAAATGCAGCATGTGACCAGTAATATTCCAAGCCATGCATATGCTGCACTTACAACACAATGTATAGATAAGTTAAATGCTAAATTTCACTGCAAACGGTGGGTTAAAAAACAAAAAAAATAAATGTTTACTAGTATAAATACGCGTCTCTCTAGTTCACATTCAAAATCTACAATCTACTGCTTGGACACTGCGCTTTTTTTTTTTTTGCATTTTTCATTGTACCTGTTTGACTTCGGCCTGCAAATGTCTCAGTTGGACACACTGCTCCAGATGTCTTCTGTGCTGTTCTGCTGCCAGGTCCAACTCCTGCTGCTTTTCGTGGAGAAACTCCAGCAGATCCTGGACTCTTGTGGCCATGTCCACATCTCTGTCACACAACAGCTCCACACCTGCACACAGCCAACATTATATTATCTTACTGTGTTTTGATACCCTTTTTCCCTTTCAATGTCCTACTTTATTTCTTATTTCGTATCAAAGGCTCGGTATAATATATTTTGAAGCATATACAGTACTGGTAAAATAGACACCTGAAATGTATGTTCACAGACAGAAATGAACCACTACAAGGCAATATGTGGGAAATAATGTTGGCCATGGCTCATTTTCAGCTCTGAAAGTGCATTCAGGTCTGGAAATGTAAATGTTTCCACCCAGTGTGCAGTGGCCTCAAAAATGTTTTTTTAGTCTTGGGCAAATGGGTAAAATTGAAACTGAAAAAAGGAGGCGAGGACACATCATCCTAATGTAATGACAGCACAATAGTTCTTATTTTGGAAGGATTAAACATTGATGAAAACATAATTATCAATACTGTGTCTCATTTCTGCAATTAGACACTCCTAAATCTTAACATAATTTTAAAAAATGGGTAAAAAATACATGTAGCATATTCAACAATCCGGCAGACATTTATACATATGATTATAACCGTGGAAAATGTGACATACTGTACATTGCAAATTTGCAGATTGTACTTTTAGCTTCTTCATTTATTGGAGCTGATGTTAAATTTTAGTAAACTATAAAATATCCATTTGTCTAATCGAAGAATCCAAAGCAGACATTGATCTAATGCAAGCTGGGCAAATTCTGTGCATAAACCTTTAGTCTCTTCATAGAAACAGTGGCGTGCTGACTACAATACCATTTGCAAGTACAGCCCTAGTGCGTAAATATCATCCTGAGGAGCTACAGAGTACAGTACTGTTTGCCGATTTTCTGAAACCAAGATTTCAGAGCCAGGACTGTTTGGTTCTTGTCTCACACTCACCAGATGCCTGGACCTCTGTGACGTACTGCAGCAGCTCTTGTCCCTGGTGGATGACGTCAAACGTGAGGTTGTTCATTGTAAGCGCCTTGTCGGCATGATGCTGCAGCCTCTGTTCAGCCAGTGTCAGGTCCTCTGTGTCGAAATCACTCATCTGCTGAGAGAGTTCCTCATTCCATGACTCCAGATCTGAGATGATCTGAGAGGGGAACATGGTGAAGATAAAGAGAAGAAAGAACAGGATCTTACCAAAAAAAAAAGAAAAAAAAGGCAAAAAATATAGGGATCATCTTATGATTTGGACCTCAAAGACAAGGTATGCAGCGTGTGGCTGTGGGGCCACATCGGCTCGTTAGCTTCTCTCCCTACTAGCTCCTTTGCTGTCCAGGGGGTTCATTCATATATTTTGCTTTACTAACATGTCTCTATCTCTATCAAATAGTGTAATCTCCAGACAGTTGCACACTGGTTTTCACAACATGAAATCAAAAGGAACAAAGTAACCAATGAATCAACAAAATGAACAAAAATTAGGACAAAACAGAACAAAACAATCACCCCAAATGCGCAAGAACAAAGGAAAAAAAAATCAATAAAACAAATGAAAATGAACAAAATAATCCCCAAAACAGATCAATACAAGCAGGAAAATTAACGAAAATAGCAAAAGTAACACAAACAATTAACAAAATGCCCAAAAATGATTCAAAAAATGATCAAATAATGTGCAAAAAGAACAAAAACTTAAAAGAATAACCAGCAAACTGAATAAAATAAGCATAATACAGTAATAATAAATAAAGCAATAAATTGACAAAATTATGCAATAAATGGACCAAAAAAAAGAAATAAATCAACATAATGAACAAAAATGAACAATATAATAAACAAAATGATACTAAATAAAACAATAAATCAACCATATTATCCAGGAAATGAACCAAAAAAAGAAAAAAAAAACATAATAAACAAAAATGAACAGTATAATAAACTAAATAATAATAAATGAAATAAATCAGCAAAATTATCCAGGAAACTAACCAAAAACAATTTAAAAAATACATATTGAACAAGAATGAGCAGTATAATAAACAAAATGGACAAAAAAGGGTCTTAACATGTTAAATAAAATGTGCATCAGTTTCCAATAAGTTTTGTGGCTCAAATCAGATGTTTCTCCTTTCTGGTCAAACATGGCTCTTTCGATTGTAATGGTTGCTGCCACATTGGATACACAAAAGGAGGGAAATCTGTAGGAAATACAATGCATTTCACCACTTTGCATCACACCAAAGCTGCAAATGAGCACATAATTTGACCCAACAGTGCAACCACTCAGAGTAAAGCATACTTATGATTAAAAAATGCCAATATTCCAATATCCATCAAGACAGACAGTTTAATTGCTATAACCAGACACGTTATGATGATTGTGATAATAAAAGTGAACATGGTGATGCAAGGCCGATAAAGCAGATGTATTGAGATGTCAGCGCTTGTCTACATCTGCCCACGCACACTGAATCACAATACTGGGGGCACCGTCGTCCTGGCACCGTCCACCTCCGTCTTTCAGTCTTACTTTTTCCTTCTCTAAGTTACATTTCTTTCAGTTTTTACTGACCTCCCAGTCTGAAAGTACCGAGTTAATTCTTGTTTTTTGCAGCTGAAGTGAGGCTGTGATATGTATTTATGACTGCAGGTAGGAGGTGGAGGGAACTTTATTTACCAGTGTGCAGTGATTTCATTGGTACGGTTGAGGTTAACCATCTTTCACTGTCGGAAAGTCAAATTGTGATCTCAAAAGCAAAAACTAATTTCCTCGAGTGCACAGTGATAAACAGAGCACTGAAACCATGGAATTTGCACCACTATTTCAGACTAAATTAAAACAGAAATCAATTTTCAAAATGCAGATAAACAAATGCCCCGGAGCATACTTCCTTTCTAGAATGCTAAATATGTGGAGAGGTGCCATTTTTTGATTGTGAGTCACTAGCGCATGCTTTATTGACTTGTGAACACTGTAGTGCAGATCGTAAGGTTTAATGTGTCTTTTTAGAAGTGTAATTTTTACATGCAGACCCTAGGAAGTCTAACTGCGCTTTTGTATGCAGAAATTCTGGGTTGTATAAACACAAATATTAAGTGTGAGTGGAATAACACTGTCTGCAGTTAATGTTAATAATTAAAAACTTTGCTTAACTACATGTGTGACCAGGGGTGTGTCAAAAGAACCAGTACTCAGGTAAAAGTAATGTTACTTTATGATTACAACAGGTTAAGGAAGTAGACGTAAAAGTCCTTTTTGCACTGGCTGTGTTTTCCTCCAAATGACAAAGCAATAAAATGAACAAAAACCAACAAAAACAAACAAACAAATGTAAGAAAATGAGCAAAATGAGCAACAAAATAATGAAGTGCATTAAAAAAACAACAACAAAATAACTGTGAAAATGAACAAATCTTGAACTTGAACATTTAATAAAACAAAACATTTAAAACAAAAACATTTAATAAAACAAGCAACAATATGAGCAAAAATGATCAACAAAACGTGAGTAAAAAAAAAATAACAGTGAGATCATGTGAAAAGAATCATCACCAGATGAATGAAATTATGAAATGAAAATGGACAAAAATTGACAATATAAGATCAAACTTGAACAAAAATAATCAACAAAACAAGCATAGAACTGAGCACAAATGAACAAATTAATCAAGGAAGCTAACAAATATCAGCAAATCCTGCAATAAGCATATCTTGAGCACATCATGGAGTGCACATTTAACATCATGTATTTTGTGTTTGGTTGTCACCTCTCCAGTAGTCAAGAGTAGTTCTACTTCTCCTTGATTCATTAGAATTAGCAAGAAACAATTTTACTGGCATACTATTTCTATTAACTCTACCCAACAATGATTACAGCCTGCACATATATACTTTGTTTGAACAGAACCAGGTACAATTGAACACTAATGGCCAACGTTGTCATATCCTTATTTTATTCAGGCTGAAGGACTGAATATTGGTCCCGAGTGAAAAATTAAATAATCAGTAAGAGATGCAGAAAGACAAAAACAATATAAAAGAAACAGAATGATATAAGAGACACAAGATTAGAATGAAACAGATGATAATGGCACAAAAATCGCAACGCGTAAGATTTTCAAAAGACAATCTTGTGATTTGTCAAAAGACAAAAATGACATGAAAGATACAAACATGCAAAAGACAAAAACAGTGTAAGACACAAAACATAAAAAATACAACAAAAAACATTTCCTCTCATATTTCATGAGCTTTAAAGATTTTTTCTTAATTTGATTTACACTTACATATACTTATATATATATATATATCATGTTTACAGTAATTATTATCCCGTCTGAACATTCAGCTGTGTATGTCCAAAGTCCCTGGAACCAAAATAACCAAACTTGGCACATGGGTAGTCAGGGTAGGAGGAAGGGTTACTATGGCAACCACCACCTAATTAGCATATCATTAGGTCACTGCATTAATAAACAATAAAAACCTATCATGACCTATGGTACCAAAACTACCATAGCTAGAGGTGCCAAATTTTAATATGTGATAGATTAAACTCCAGGACACATTTCACATATCAAATGACCTTAACAAATGACCTTTGCTGTGATTCAATTCAATTTCAAAACTAGGCGGGACTTGTTTATTTATCGCTCAGCTCTATTATGTTCTGTTAAAGACATAATGAATGAATGAATGAATGAAACTTTATTTATAAAGCACTTTACAACAACAACAAAGCTGAACCAAAGTGCTGTACATTCAGATTACAGAAATTACAATGACTTTTACTCATTGAGGTGTGTGTAAATGTGAGTAGAAGTACAGAGTTTTCACCATAAATGTAACTGAGTAAGGGTAAAAAAGTATTCTGCAGAGCAACTACTGTCACTCAAATATATGTAATGGAGTAAGTCTATGTGAGTACTTTTGACCTATGTCTGTCTATCTGACTTCCGTCTGTAATGGAGATATGTCAGACAGAGGCTAAAAATGGGGGTAAATCTCAATCAAACTTCATACATAAAAAATGAGATGCTTTGCTCCTCTCTTCAGACACTGACAACTGACATAGACACGCTGTCAAAGGTGAAAATGAAGTTAAGGGAATAAGAGAAGCAGACAAGGAAAAAAATAAAAGCTGAATAAGTGAGGACGCAAAGCAAGAGGGGGCTGCTATCAATTGCTTTTCTGTAATATATTGGAACAACATAAGAAGGAAAAGCACTATGTGAGCTCGGGAATTCCAGCAGTGAAACAAAATATTGGTAACGTGACCCTCTCTGGGCATGGCAGTTTCCGTCGAGGGCTGAAACAAACACCGTACAGCATGTGGTTATAGTTTCAGTACTTTGAAGACCTACATTGACAATATGTCAACAAATGATGCACAACTCAGATCGTATTTATTACACTGTACTGAGCATGTGATTACGCAGTGGGCCCAATAGGGAAGCTTCGAACACTGAAGACCTGCTGTGATCACTTGAAAAGCGATCATCTAACAACAGGATGGCTTGGAGTGTGTGGCAATCTCCTTTAAACAGCAACATGCATAAAACAGAAACTTTCAGCAGGATTTAAGAAAAGTCCGGTCTATCTGTATTTGTATCTTCCATCATAAATAGATGTTTCTTAGCGGCAGTGGGTAGAGTAAACATAAACAGGAGTCAAGTAAAAGTAATGTAGCTTTGCAATTATAATGACTCAAGCAGAAGCAGAAGTATCCATTAACACATGTACTTGAGTAAAAGTACTGTAATGGCCTCTACAAACAGCTCTTTTGGTCATTTTTGTTTATTTCCTCGATTACTTTTTTACTCTTATTCATTGAGCTGTGGCCAAATGAAACTAAGTAAAAGTACAAAGTAGTCTGCAGGACAGCTACCCTGAGAAGTACAATTAAAAACAAAAAATACTCAAGTACATGTGAAAGATTAAATGTACTTGAGTAATACACACTTGGTTATTTGTTTGCCTGGTAGCAAAATACACAAAAAGGAACATGGGCTTGGCACTTTAGAGCATTAGTACTTCAACAAAAGAAAAGATTGGTGATCCAAAATAAAATATTCTGGAAAGAATCTTAAAGTTCGGTGCATAAAACATGACTTTCTTCATAAGCATACAGACTAATCGTATTACAACTTTTTCAAGACAGGCCATAAGATAAACTCCCAAACCAGCCGACACATACAAACTTACCAAGCACTCATCTGCCCTGTGTTGACCTCTCCTCTTGCAGTTGAGCAAAATGCCGTCTGTGTGCAAAAACACCATCTCCCTCATCTACCAGCACAAATCTACCTACCAGAGGAGATACGTCTCATCTACTGTGTAGCCACGTGTCTTTTCGGTTGCATGGATGCATCTCACCTTAACACATGTCCTCACCTCAAACACAGACACCCCCATCCAGACGGCAAGGGAGTGTCTCTGTGTGTGGGCAGGGAGTGAAGAGGAATACAGTAAATGCTGCCTCCACCCTTTGTCATGCTTCGGCTGTGTGTCATATTAATCCGGCCTGTGTGTGTGTGTGTGTGTGTGTTTGGTTTTGTGTTGAGCATAAATTCACTAGCATTGCCTGACTGGACTTGCAGAGTTAATACATGACTTATCTGTTCTTTGAGACTTAGTTCACAGCAGGATTTGAATCGACCACAGATATTCTATTAGCACACAGGGGATCCAGGCATGAACAGAGGCACAACATGTGCTTCCATTTACATATGAAAGGATAAAGGGGTAGTGCTGTTTTTCTCCCATATTCTCAAACTCTAAGGTGGAGAAATGTTAAGGTATAGGTTTCAATGGGATGGTCAACGGAAATTTTTTTTAAAATCACAAAATAATCAAGAAAATTAGCAAAAATAATCCACAAAATTAACAGAAATGAACAAAATATTGAAGAAAATTAACAAAATAAGCAACAACATTGACAAAAAGGAATCATGTAAGCAGCAAAATAAACAAAAAATGAACCAAATAATCGACATCATTGAAAAAGGAACCAAACAAATGAGCAAAAGTAAAGAGAAATTGACAAAATAATAACGAAAATGAGCCAAATAAAGGACACTATAAACAAAAATGAATGAATAGGCAACAAAACAAACAAAACAGGAATAAAACAAAATGAAATTAATAAAAAATGAACATTATAAGCAAGCAAATGAGCAAAGAAATTCTAAAAACCAGTGAAATGAAGAAAATAATAAAGAAAATGAAGCAATTTAGCAACAATATGAAGAAAAATTAACATGAGCAACAAAATAAACAAAACATGGAATAAAATAATCATCCTAATAAAAAAAGAACAAAATCTACAACATGAAAAAAACAACAACAGAATAATCAATAATATGTATAAAATAAACAACAAATGATACAAAATAAAAACAAGATGTATCGAAATACGCAAAATAATTGTGGCAATGGCAAAAAAAATGATCTAAATTATACATTAATGAAACAAAAAATGGACACAGATGTCATTATTGATACAAATCAGGATTTTTAGAGTCATGTACACATTTTCCTGTACAGAAGACTGGCAAAAATAAACTGAATTGAATCTAATTGCAGACAAATGAACATTTTACTGAAATTGAGAGGGGTGACTCAACCATGCAGATATTTACACCTATGCATGTTGGTGTTGTTTTGGACCTCTGCCTCTGATTGTAAAATCCATATTTGGACCTTTTCTGGCCAATATGAGTGCCCCTGTTGCATACAGTGAATATATTTATTCATTTTTACATTTTAGTCTTACATAATATTCTGAATTAGACCTTATAAGGAGTAGTTTTCTCTATTTCCTGAGCCAGGTTTGCATTGAAGAGGCTGTATGCAAAAACAAGTCCAATGAACAACAGCCGGAACAGCAATATACAGTCAGTGTTAAGTATTATGTAACTAAATGTGTTTAATCTCATAAATCATGTACATGAAAATCAGGTTTGGCAGATATCAAAGGCAGTAGTGAGTATTTGGCTTACTGTAATTTAAGTGGTCTAAAAAACAACAAAATGATCTTGGCTTGTTCTTGGCTTTGTTTTCAGATTTTAGAAACTCTAGCATGTGGCAATTATTCTGGTCAAACACTGGACTTTTCCTAGACAGAAGGTAGAAATGGCTCTCAACTGCAGAAGCAATGTCATCTCCCTCACTGTGATATTCTGGGTTAGCTCTATTTTTGTTTATTTTTTTATTTCACATAATAAAACACAAGGGTACATTTGAACAAAAAGCAAAACAATGTGATGTGTGTGGCAGAAACCTATACAGGCTTATACTAAGAGCCACACTCCAAATAGAGTACTTTTTTTATAGCTCACTTTGAGAAACAAAAATGTTTGCCCTATTCATATTCAAAATAAAAGTTTTTTTTGCATGAAGATCATACAGTATTACTAATTAATCATACAGAATTACTAATTAAACCAATAATGTATTGCAATTTCAAAAATGTAAAACATATTTTACAGTTATTTTTAGTGCTAAACTAAATTATACAAAATTTGTTATTTATTGTTATTACAATTTAGATTTTGAAAGCAAAATAATTTTAAGACTTTTTTTTAACTAATTGGTATTAATGACAACTTCATAACGTCTCGCATATCTGATAAATATTAATGTCATAAATATTTAGCAAGTGTAGTTTTGAAAAAAGTGGTGCTCTTGGTGCATCGTGATTAGAGAATGTGGCTAAGCAAACAAAAGCCTTTTGTAACAATAATATTGACTTTAAATAAGTTAGAAAAGTACTTGTCCATACAATATTATAGTAGGTTAAGTATGGATAAATCAAAGCATAATATAATTTTAACATAACTGAATTATGTACACAACTTCTTATTTTTCTCATTATGCCAAGAGATTTGGTGACTTTATTGCAGACAAAACAAATTTGCTCCCTCCATAAAAATTTATTATCAACCTGAACACCCAGAAATCTGACACATGAAACTTTTGCAATTTCCTCATTTTGTATACAAATTTTAACTTCTTCAGGTTTGTATTTCTTCTTTCCTGCAAATATCATGAAATGCCATTTTTTTTACATTTAATGATAGCTTATTAGCTTGAAACCAACTGGAATATTTTAGGAGATCCTCATTTAATTTATTTGTAAGAGTACTCAGGTGTTTGTGAGAGATTAAGAGGTTGGTGTCATCTGGAAATAAGAGTGGAACAGTAGATGTTATTAATGCAGCAAGATCATTAATATATAACAAAAATAATAAAGGTCCAGTATGGATCCTTGAGGAACACCATAATGAACTGAATTTCTTTTAGATTCATAACTATTCATAAACAGATACTGATGTCTATCTGTAACATAACTGCATAACCATTTATGAACATTTCCATGAAAACCATACTTATATAATTAATTCAACAATATTACATGGTGCACCGTGTCAAAAGCTTTGACAGATCTAAAAACACACCTATTGTGTACGGTATTTGTTATTATTTAAAGCTGTATACAGCTGCATACTGTATGTTTGATCAGTAAGTTCAGTAAGGGCCATGTACGTAGAAAAATTAAAATCCATACTGATGATGATAAATAAAATTATGTTCATTTAAATGTTTAATCATTCTTTGGTAAATTATTTTTTCTAGAATTTTTGAAAAACACGGTAATATGGATGGAGCGATAATTGGTAAAAGATCTTGAATCACCAAATTTAAACAATGGGGTAACTTTAGCAACTTTAAGATCAGCAGGGATAATTCCAGTTTTCATTGACAATGCAAATATAAATGTTAGTGGCTTGCTTAATGGAGTCAGTACTTCTTTAATTAGAGAAGCACTTATTCCATCATGTCCTGGACCTGATTTTTTTAACTGTAATATAATATCGCTAACTTCCTTGGTATCAGGAGGAGAAAAATGATCCAAGGATGGGAAAGAACTCTTTAAATAATCTGAAGGACTAACTTTAGTATTTATTATCCTACTGGATAAAGTACCACCTATATTTGAAAAATAAAAAAATCATTAAACCTACAAGCAATTTCCTGAGGATCAGACTGAGTGGAGTCTCCACCCACAAATGATGTAGAAAACTTTGTTGAGTCCTTTTTCCTTTGAACTTTGATTGATAGTTCTCCATGTATTCTTAATATCTTTCGCAGATTCTGAAAACTGATCACTGTAGTATCTTTCTTTGCTGTCCGCAAAAAATGTACAAAAATATTTTTATATGATTTATAAGTTGCTAAGTTTAATGGAGTTTAATGGAGTTTCTATGAAGTCTATATTTAAGAAAGGTTGCAAACCGTTAAAACTGTTGCAAAGTGATGTGATTGTGGCAGTAAACCAGGCCCTTGCTTCATGCTCCATACTGCATTTTACTACAGCTTCATCAATCTAAGCTCACAACTGAAATATGCAAAGTCACAGAATGTGATTCATCTGTCAAAATGGTGTGCTTAAACAAATATGATTTGATGGCTAAGAGAAAAATCTTTTAGAAGAGTAGTTATCATATCTGAGCACCAGCTGTGGGGAAGTACTCACTCTCACAGTGGGATGGTGAGAATTAGCCGATACAGCGCAGCCTATTTGTGGCAAAGACGAGGAACAAAACTGGAATGAGTCAGTGGCTGAAATGTATCATCCGACCCTAACACATGCTTAATAAGTATATCACTGTCGACTCAATCCAGCT
This sequence comes from Pseudamia nigra, assembly GCA_029823295.1. NCBI lineage: Eukaryota > Metazoa > Chordata > Actinopteri > Kurtiformes > Apogonidae > Pseudamia > Pseudamia nigra. The sequence goes on from JAQQAE010000284.1 coordinate 22,560, forward strand.
TTGTTCAGTTACAATCCATCATCTCGGAGTCACAGTAACTGTAGTTTTTTTTTTACATGAAAACCTATTGCAATTTTTGTTTTCACATTCACATCTTATATTAATATCTATAACTAGAACTGCAAGTATCTGCGATTCTGCTTTGTGGCATTTTCTCATATTCACAAACTACCTTAAGTCATAGTCTCTGATACTATCATGCTAATTACTCAAACTTCCCTTCAAGCATCACACATGTATGTTTTTCTCTCCATGCAGCCCTGGACTCTCACTCTGACTCAGCATCACCAGATGAACCACACAGATCTTCACCATACAAGTACATGCACATTACTGTATTTATCTGTCAGCAGCCCCCAGTCAGCCCTCCATTCACTCCCACTTACATCAATGGCATCCCTTTCAAAGATACGCAGTTGGAGGAAGAGCTCCAGTTTGATTTTCCTTTCCTGGAACAACTCCTCCATCTGGCCCTGGGCCTCGTCCAGCTGCTGCAGCACACTCTCAATGTGCGCCATAGAGCTGTTGTGAGGAGTCTTATTGCTCGAGATCGCAGAGTCTCTGTGGAGAGAAGTCAAATACACAGCATTGAGAGCAGGGGTCCATACCTACATTTATCCAGAGACTAGAATTTTTCAGAGCAGAGGCTATGGGGCCCATACTTAAATAACAATATTTAATTTACTTAGATCTAATTGACCTTATACTGTTTCAAAATGTCACCATCATCTTTATTATTGTACTAGTGTTACCACAAGCTACAAAAACACCGGAATAAAAAATGTTTTTGTGAAAAAAATGATGTGTACATTTTTCCCATTTTTCCCCAACGATCGGCTACAGTAGTAGCCGATCGTTGCGGTCCACTATGTTTGGACAGGTGATCTGCCAGTCAACATGGCTTACAACCTCATAGTAGGTGCACAGGCTCATGCACTCACTCACAGAGTTGAAAACAGTCGTAGCAGTAGTTACTAACATCTGTAGCTTATGTAACCACAGGATGACTGAGGAGAGAGAGGTAAGAAAAGAACAGATGTACTAGCTTGACAACTGTGAGGCTGTAAGCCAAACTGACTGGCAGGTCGCCTGTTTAATCATTTATTTTGGTCCAACATAAATAATCAGCTACTAACGAGTTTCACAACATCATAAATCAGGCTGTTAATAAACACTGCTTTTGAGGTAAAGTTTATTTGTGGGCCAGTTCTTATGGGGACATCTCAAAGGAAGATATACAGTATACAGTACTGTGCATATGTTTTATTGTTTTAGCAAATTATAATGACCATAAACATGCATTTCTCAATCCCAACAGAACCTGAATATGCAAACATTTAATCAGCGTCATGATTTGCCTCCCATTGCATTTGGGACAGAAAATATGAGATCTAGTGACTTAACCCAGATTTCATTCAGCATGTGTCAATATACAGTAGACTGGACTGCCAATATGGATGTTTCCTGTTGAAGCCATTGTGTTCTCATTTTTATGTGCTTATATTGTGCACATATTTTTTATATTTTTTGTACAATCCTGCAAAAACAACAAACCAGAGGTGGCGATTTGCAAGCTCTAAGTCCATATTAATCTCAGCATAGTTTGTTCATTTTTGGGCACGTGTATGGTCATTGATAAAAATGATAACAATGTAAGGCAAAACAACAAACCCAAATTGTTTAAAACTTTTGCTTGGTGTTGTACAGGTACCAATATACATATAACAGTTAAAACAGATATTTACCTGAGCTGCTGTATGAGATCCTCTCCCTCCTTGATGACATTGACGGTGGCCTGTAGAGTGGTCTGCTGCTGCTGACCAAAACGCTTGATCAAGTCCTGCACCGCCTCTACTGACTCTGCGTACACATCATCCAGCAGCTCCTTCTGAAGCTCCTCCAACCATGTCCACAGCTAACCACCACAGACAAAAGAAGAAAAAAAAGCCACATCATGTAGAGCTATCAGGTTGGGGCAAATACACAGATTTAGTATGATCGACACGTTGCCAAACAGAAGATGGGAGGCAGAAATCCAACCAATTCTGTTCAAAGCTGGTGTTTTGTGAACGGTCATCTTTGTAACAGATTAGCCATCTGGGTGATTTGGCTCAGTGTTCTAAAGCCCAGTCATCCCATCCACACTGCAGGAGAGACACCCTGGTACCTACTGTTAAACACCCACACTGCCTACACGGGAGCAGCAGCTACTTTTACATAGTATCACTGCCACCATACACTTAATGAGACACTGAGGTTGACACTGACACTGTTAAAAATACAACAATACTTACTATATACTGCCAGTTTCTTTTATATCAATAAAAATAAGTAAAACTCAGTTCCCTTTATTTATTTATTCTATATATGTAGTGTAATATAGTAGAAAGTGGATATTAGACATAGTTTCTCCTTTTAAATGCATAGTATGTAGCATTTCCATGATAAAAATGAATTAATTACTACACTCATGTTCCAAGGTACCGTACATTAAATATTTCAGATAATGTTCAAATTCAGATAAATACACAATGTATTCACTATAACAGTACCTCATGGACTCATTAGAACACCTTTTATGGTGTCATGTCCTGAAGATCAACATCACAAAATATGATATGAATGAACGTTTAAGCTGTTTTATGATTTAACTCTTAATGGAAGCAATTTACAAAATGAAAACTAATGAATAATTGAAGCAGAAAAATTTACAAAAAGGGAACAAAATAATCAGTAAAATTAAAACAAGGAACAAAATAAACAAGAATAGGAACAAAATGATCCTCAAAATGAACAGAAATGAACAAAATAATCAAGAAAATGGACTGAAAGAAAAGTACAAACAAAAATCAACAATATGATGAATTGATCTGAATAAGTTCCCTTATGCAGGATATATTTTCAGGGCTTTTATTGAACAAGTGAATAATACAAGTAATGGATGAATATTCCACAGAAATTCTTGCAACATTTTTAACTGTTTTGATTGAGACAGACCTACTGTAGAAACAGCATCCTGTGATTGTATGTCACACCCCCTTTGCCCATGGAATAACATGGGTTGAGCATTTACTGTGTGTATCCAGTCTGGAACAAATTATACATATTGAGAATGGGGATGGATAAATCCACATTCATCTCCACCATTTGTTGCTTTTCAATCCACAAGTCGGAAAGATGCCAGGCTACAGAGCATCCAAAGGTTTCTCGTAGCACTAGGAGGGATGACAGACAGGTAGAGTTGGAAACATTCCCTCAAACACAGAGACACATTCCGTCAGAAATATACATGCACACAGAAACTCACATACACACAAACACGGGATCACGCAGCTACAGTGACCTGAACCAGAGTGGGCTGACAGATGGGATGAAGGCGATTAGCCCATATGGACATTAAAGACCAGCTTCATTAATAACACCTCGGCTCTGACTGTCTGTTTGAGTCTATGCAAACAGGATGAAGTGTTAACACATGCAGAGTACAGTGCCCTGTCAGTGTGGAGAGGTTAAATCTGACAGTTAAACATGATCACATATGACTTTTATATCAACATAACTCTGTGAGAGGAATTCATAACGGCCATTGATGAATACCATATTTACAGCACATGCAACAGGGCAATTTTATTCCTGGCCGCATCATTTCAAGGATCTATATTGTGAATGTTTTACATGTAAACTGGATATTCTGTGAGTTTTAGAGGTATCAGATGTCTAAAAGTGGGTGTATATGGCTGGTGTGCTTCATTTGATAATTTTACTACCGTTTGTGATGCTAAGCTTCTTGCTGCACCCACTATGTCATTGTGATATGGATACAAAGAGGTCTTGAACAACTATCACAACACTGATTATCTGAAGAAGGCAGCCAAAGCAATTTTAGACAGAGGATGTGTTTGTGTGGTAGAACAAATCCTCTGCCAATGAAAAATACTATTTCATTGTAAAGACAAAAAATGGCAGAAGTGGTTCCACTTTCCATGTCTTGATCTAACAGGGTATCAGCCCCTGTCGTGAAAAAGGCTGTGTTTGAGAGGGGTTTGTATTTATGTTAGTCTGAGCATGTATGCTTGCATGTAAATGGATATATTAGTGGAATATTGATCTTTATGAACCTTGTTAAAACCTTGTGCAAACAACTCAGTATGCATATTATGTTTTTCAGAATAACTGGCACAAAAATTGGAATTATTTGTGCCTGTAAATGTAGTTCTAGTCTAAACAAGTTCCATATGCTACCTCCAATAATAGTGTTGCTTTTAAAGAAGTCTGTTGTTGCTGGTGGATATAGATATGACATAGTGTTATGCTTCCACCCCTGCATATGACGACATGCACGAGTGCGATCAATAAATCCATATCCATCTGCCTTCTTGGCTCCTGTTTTCATACACTATGAGTATTGAGCTTCAGCTTTAAGAAAAACAAAGGAATCTAGTCAGCAAGGTAAAGTGGCCAAATTAAAGTTCAGTGTAGAAAAAAATCGACATACTCACCTCTTTGACATGTGTATGGAAGGCCACAGACATGTCCAGCAAGACCTTGCGCTGCTCCACACGGCGCACAAAGTCCTGGATGCGATCCTCGAGCTGGTGTGCAGCCTGGTAAATTTCCTCTGGGTCACACTCTCCAGTCTGAGCCAGCTGCTCCGCTGCTTCCAACAACTTGTCAGCATTTGTGTAGGTGTTCTAAAACATGAAAATTATGTACATTTCAAATCCCAGAACAGTACCTTATGCACCTGACTGTCGGGGTGGAAACACACCATTTTAAGTAAAGTCTATGTGGTTGTCAAACTTACTATAGTAAGTTATAGTCATAGTTTGCATTACTATTGCATTACAATAATAATGCAAACATTTAATATAATTCTAGGTTTAAGTTTTAAGGTGAAGTATGTTGTATTTAGGATACAAGGATCTATTTCAAGAAAATGAATAGAATATCTAGAATTATATATTCATTTTCATGTGTAATCCCCTTAGAATAAGAATCATTGTGTTTAAGCCACTTCTACAAAGGGAGGGGGTCCCTTTTGTCAGAGAGGGCTGTGTTTCATACAACAATCAAATACTGACTCTAGTGAGGGCCTTTGTGAACAGGGTGAGTTTAGGGGTACTGAGTATTTTCGTTCAGATGATAAATGCCAGTAAATCCTACACACTGCACCTTCTTAGTCTCAAATGTTCCTTCCTAACCTGTGCGACCTCTTCAAAATCTTCGTGTCTCTTCTGCAGAGCCCTGGCTCTGTGCAAAGACTTCCCGACACCTGTGTGTTTGCTGAGAAAAGCCTCCCCGTGGTTTTCTATCCAGTCCAGCACCTTTACAAACATACACAAAAACACAATGAGTATATTGCCCACACTCACAGTTTAAGTAAAAATGAAACTGAGGAAGCAGTACAGCATTTGGACCAGTAGTAGGCACAACAGACTGGCCTGTTCCTTTGCAGATCAAATTAGAGTAGTCCATTGAACTCCAACTCATTTTCTCCATCATATTGTGCCATGTTTGAACACAGCACAAAAGTGCAGACAATTAGATGTCACTTAATAGGAAATCCAGAACAGTGCAGTGTGTCAACATTTCCAACATAAATGAGATTAGCTATAAATCTTTGTACATAATTACCTTATTATCTTTTCAACAGATGGCCATACTCAATCTTTTTCTATGTGGGGTATTGAAAGGGATTTTCATGATATTTTCAAGGTCTCTGGGAGAATATTTTGATGGGACAAGCACATGTGCACAACGCCCTCGACACTTCATATGACAGTAAATTGCATCACCATGGAAACCACTACCAAGAGAAAAGGGTGATGGAAGAGCGAATGGAAGTGGGAAAAGACAGAGGCATGGAGGGATACAGTATGAGAGACAGACAAAGGGAGAGAGACAGAGAGACAGAAGAATAGGCAGAGGCAAAGAGGAGTTCATTCCTGTGGGGTAGGAATGAAGAGACCACACCATAAACCAATCTGGTAGTTTTGATCCTAGAGCTCTGCAATTCTCACAGTCACAGAGAGATGCTCTCATACTGAAAACCCATGAGGAAGTGAAAAAAGCACTTTGAAGAAGCTGGAGCTGTTTGCATTATTATATCATAAGTATTGCACCCTCTCCTCTTCAGAATGGAGTGCAGAACTGTAGGTTAAATCATATTTTAGAGCGATTTCCATTGTAATCTTAAATCAACTAAAGAGAAAATATAGCAGATCAAAAATAGGTTGACTTTAGTGAGAGGCCGTGCGAAAGGTCTGTGAAAATCTCTGTACAAAGAAGTATGAATAGGCCGGTACACTGGTGCTTTATCACACTCTGTGGACAGGGACAGACTGCATGAATATGTAAAGCATCAAACTGTCTGCTGTGTGCTGTTGTCACACATGGCAATCCAAACTAAAGTATGATCCAATGTATTTTGGTTGGACTAAAAACACCCTGTTTTGTTAAAATGATCCAAGGGAGGTTTTACACCTGTAAACTTGGTTCATATCAAACAGATGAGTCTAACAGTCTGAAATAAATGAAGTAATAATGCCCCGAGAGGTAGCTGTGAATGTATGTTTAGTGTGATCTGGATTTTGTCTGTCTTTCTTACTTGCTGTACATCCTGCTGAAAAACACACAGCTGCAGCCGTTGATGTAGACGGACTTTGCGATGTTGCCAGATGTTTTCCAGCTGCCTCTGGTGATGCAGCACCTCATGGATGATGTCCAGGACATGATGCACTGCTTTGGAGTAGTTAGCTGATGCCATCAATGAATCAGCACTCCCTGGGGTCAAAGGGCGCTGCAGTTTGTCCAAGAGAGACTTGCCATCCTGACTCACCTGTGAAATGGTAACATGAAATTTTGCATACTGTCATAGAAATAAAAAGATCTAAGTAATACTTTGAAGGTTATTATAGTAAGAATAAATGGTTTATAGTTACTATGTATGATGTATGATAGGGGGGTGGGCAAGTCCAGGCTTTGCGTGTTTTCCAACTGTCTCTCCCATACCCACTGTCTCTGCCCTGGCCACTGTATCTTCTAGCTTCTGATTGACTGAACGCACCTGATCCTGGTCATCAACAGTGGGTAGGGCAGAGACAGTTGGAAAACATGCACAACGCTGGCCCTCAAGGTCTGGAGTTCCATACCCCCGATAGATGATAACATCAGATGCTCATTATTGTAATATGTTAAACAGACTATATTCCATAGATGTTAATAATCAAGTGTCCACGTTTATTGTCATCTAGGAATAATGCCTTATTATGGTTAATACACCTATTTAAACAGACTGCACTTCAGACATAACGTGACACAGTAAACATATTGTTGTTAAAGGATAGTGGGTTTTTCAAGTATCAGCCTTACTTTGCATTTTGTCCGCATTAATACTTGTATGTACATGTTTGTGTTGCACTCTCACTTGGATGTGCATGTGGGCGTTTGTATTTGTTTACTGACCTCAGAGTATGCAGTTGTAATGTGTTCATATAGACCCTGGTGATGGTGAATCGTGTCTTCTAGATCCTGGAGTTCAGATGGAAGTTCTCCTTCACCGCAAGCCTTACACCACGGCTCCACTTTGCTCATGTACTGGGAGAAAACACAAAATTTACAGAAAATTATCCAGATAAAGTAGTGCAATGTAGGCAATGCAGCTTCATCTCAGTGTTTGGTTTGAAAGTCATATAAACTGTTTAAGTCAGCAGCCCTTTAGCCCCTCCCCAGTCCGGTGGCTCCCTTGTTGGAAGTAACTCATTATAATAAATCAAAGTAAACACAATAGTACAAAAACAATAATGAACAAAAATTAAGACAAAACTGATATGATTAATCTACAAAATGCACAAAACAATCAAGAAAATTAACAAGAATAACAATGTAATACATAAAATTATCAAAAATGAAGAAAAACTTAGAAAATGAGCAAATGTAAGGAACATTTTACAAGATTAAAAGAAATCTGTGTAGAATAAACAGGAAAATTAATTAAAATCAACTGAATGAAACTGGATAAATATAATAAAAAACACAATAACAAAATATGCAAAAGAATGAACAAGAACGATAAGAAAAATAATCCACACAAAAAATCACAAAAATAATCATGGAAATGAAACAAAATTCACAAAACCTCATGAAGTAATTTTTAAAAAGTACCGAAATTAGGAAAATCAAACAAAATATTCAAAAACTTGAACTATTACAAACAAAATTACTGAGGGGAAAAAATACAAAATGAGCAAAATACTAAAAAAAAAAAAAAAGATAATATAGTAACAAATGGATGTCAACATGTTGCTAGCTAAAACATACATCATAGGTCATGTGGTAAATTAAGGCTTTGAATGTTTTTTGTGGCTCTAGATTTTTTTTTTTTTTACATTTTCTGACCAAAAATGGCTCTTTAGATCATTAAGCTGACCCCTTGTTTAAATAACAACAGCAAAGGCAGTTTTATCAAATAAATTTGGAGAAAGAACATTACATTATTACTACATTAATACAACAAATACATAATATCATGCAAGTAAAAAGGTGGCTCGGTTATACAGACACATAAGAATAGAACAGCTAACAAAAATGTCCATCTTTGCATTCAGCTCTAAATGACTAACTCAGCAAACAATTTTTGCCAACGTAACTTAACAAATGGAAGGTAATAGTGAGTATTTGGAATCATCCTTTAAGCTTAGCCCGTATTTTAAAAACATAAATGACAGCTCCTGACATAGATTTAATCTAATACTGTATATTCTATTCACTTTTAATTCAAAAACATATGCACACTTACATATTAACTATTTTTGCATGTGCACATCTATACCTGGTCAGCCTTCTGGTGGAAGCTGGCAGACATTTCCAGTAGAGTGCTGCGTTCATCCAGAGCTGCAGCGAAGGCCTTCCACTCCTGTTCCAGCTGACCTGAGATCTGCTGGATCTGTTGAGAGGCGTAGTGACCTGACTCCAGGAGCCGGTTTCCTACTGACATGATCCGATTGATGTTCACATACACATTCTGCATTTACAGACAGACAGAGGCAACAAGGTATAGATTAGATATTTTGTCACTCTTCATTTTCAATAAAATAACATATGTTTTTTAATGGACAGACTGACAGTTAAACAGGAAGACAGCTGTGAAAACTGAAGTCCAGCGGATAAAATCTAAAAACATCTAACCCAAGGCATAATGGATTCATGTAAACATTCTTTTCCATGTAATATCTAGGCACCACGCCCAGCTAAATTAAGTATCTGCCAGGTAAAGTACTGTTGTGGTTTCATTTTTGGGTGATGGTGAAGGTGATGGTTTTCAGCAACAATGACCTCAAACATTCCAGTCGAAATGTACGTCTGCCAAGTAATTAAAAGCATGTTTGTGAAATACATGGTAAGTAATGTTAGAGAAGAATCGTGCTTATAGTATGTGCATCCTCTCTTCCTTCACTGTAGTTAAACACAGGCATATATGCACACACAGGACACTAAAATGTCATTTACTTGCAGGCATAGTCCCACATGAATAATCAAAAGGATGCCATTTGGCTCTTAATCTTTCAGTCTTCTTTTAATGTTTGTGCTTCAAGCTGTTTCGTGTAGATAGGCATGGATCAGGAAACGCTAATTAACAACTGTTTTAACAGCCTGTTATTATTCTATTCAATTACTGCTTCTGCAGCCTATTATGGTTCTAAGGTTGGCTGTTTCAGTCACAGCGAAAGCAAAAATGAACCAAACAGCGGCTGTGGCTCTCAAAAAGAACAAGCATCTCGGGAAAAGTTAGTCGTGCACTATAAATTTTAAATTTACACTGAAATTACAAATGCTGGAGAAGTGCTTTGTTTAACTCTTTCATGTGTGGTCTCCACTGCACTGACCTATAAAGGCAAACTGACATTAACAGGGGTGCCATTAAATTGATAGTAATTAAAATGGTGAGACAAAAAGCAAAGCGACATGCGACAAGTCAGTGAGTATTCAGACTTAAAATAAACAAAATAATCAGGAAGAAGGAGAAACAGAAACAAAAAGGTACAAAATAGTTTAAAAAAATGAATAAAAGTGAATAAAATTGGAAGAAAAATTAACAACATAAGAAGCAAAATGAGCAATCCAATCAACAGAATGAAACAAATTTGATGCAAAAAGAAGAAAAATCAATAAAAAATAAACAATATAAGAAGAAAAATAAACAATATAAGAAGAAAAATAAACAAGACGAGTAAAACAATTGCTAAGAATTCTAAGAAAAGAACAAAAAAGAAAATGAACAAAATAATCAAATTATTCAAACTAATTAGCTGCAAAAAGAAGAAAAATAAACAAAAACAAACCAAACTGCCAAGAAAATGCTTTATAAATGAACAAAAACAACAAAAACCAAGTCTTTCAAGTAACTTTTCTCTAGCTTTTTCTTTGCTGACTTACTGCATTTTATTGTAACGATTGCTTCGAAGTACGACAAGGCTGAAAATGTCATATCCCATAAAAAAAAAAAATCATGCACGAAAGGGTTAAAGACTGTTAAGAACCATTGTAATCTTAGAATAGAAATGTACACAAATATCACAGGAAAGACTACCTCCAAGCTACCATAAGTCTTAACTGTGGTAATGTTCCAGTAAAAACAGATTTTTATGTGCACAACAGATCCCCAGGAGAATGCTCATACACAAACACACACACACACACACATGGAAAAGAGGCTGTAGGTGCAGCATGAGAGAGCAAAGTTACAGAGTCAAAACTAATTCGCCTGCAGGCCTTTGAGCCATCTGTAGGTCATTATAAATTAGATTAAATAACAGAGCCCAGACTACTGAACACACTAGCTGGTAAAGACTTAATTTAAAACTGATGGGACAAAAGGAGAGGGGAAGGGCACACATATGGAGAAGGGGGAATCGTACGAGGCAAGTAAAGACAGAACAGAGCACTGAACACTAAAAACGATAAGGCTAAAGAGCAGGAAAACAAATATAGCATCAGTGGGGCATTATTGGATTAGTGTAGGAGATGAACAGCAGATCTTAATGAGCTTCGTGTCTTGAAAAAGGGCAGCAGAAAGCAGCAGTAACCAAAGGCATGTCATCTGCACGCTGTTTAGTGACTTCAGGAAAAATGATACAATAAAAGGCTTTTGAGGTAAATGAGGTAAATTTGTTTTTTTTTACACTGTGATTAGGCCACGGGTTGGCAGCCTTTACAATCTAAAGAGCCATTGTTAGATGGAAAGCAGAAAAAAATACATGTTGAGGGCCACAAAAAATATTTGACACGCTATATGTACGTACACCATGACGTGTGATACAGATGCACCTTGTAGTTGGCTATGTGTGAATTATTACTTTATTATTTTTTTAAATTTTGATTATTTGTATTGTTTGGGTTGTGTCAGGAAGGGCATCCAACGTAAAACTACTGTATGCCACATCAAACATGCGAATCATTGGTATTTCGCTGTGGCGAGCCCTGAGGGAGCAGCTGAAAGGAGAGGAAGATTTGTATTGTTTTTGATTTTTTTTTAATATTTATTCATTTTGTTGACCATTTTCATTTTTTGTTAATGGTTCATTTTCTTACATTGTTATTGTTTTTATTGATTATTGTGCTTATTTCACCTGTTAATTATTTACTTTTGTTCATTTTTGTTCATTGTGTTTATCAATTTATTCATTTTGGTGAAAATTTTTTTTGTGATTATTCAAGTTAGTTATTGTTCATTTTGTGGAATATTTTGTCCATTATTTTGGTTATTTTTGTTCATTTACTTGAATGCAATTTATATTCAATTATTTTTGTGAATTTCGGCTCATTCTTTAAATTATTTTGCATGTTCTCTAGATTATTTTGTTCAGTTTTGTATGAATGGTGTTCATTATTTTGCTAATTTTGTTCATTTTCTTTGTTTTTGGTTATTTACATAATTCTATTGTTTATTTTGTGGACTTTTTTCAGTTTTTCTTACTTTTTTCATTACCTAGTTCATTTGTTAAATCTTCTTGCTACGTTTAGTGCTTATTTTGCTGAATTGGATTTATTGTACAATGTTACTGCCACATGTGGCCCTGGAGGCACAGGTTGCAGACCCCTGTACTAGGCCTCTGTGATGTGAAGAAAATGCATGTTGTCCATTGATATTGTGATGTCATTGATATTGGTGATGCCTTGCAGTCACCATCAAATAGACATCGATGAATCTGTGGAGTAAGGGAAGACTAAGTGGGGTTTGATCCAATTAAATGGTGAGACGTTCAGAGTGTGAATCAATGGCAAGTTTCTTACTCAGGTCAGTTAGTTCCATTGTTTACACTGTGTCTAACATGCACCATCATACATCAACCATCGTGAAAATGCAATCTATCAGTCTGCGACACTATGACAAAAGGGTACAGGGTTTCAACTGATCTGCAAAATGTAAGAAGTGAGAATACCTGTTCAGTGGTGCTATCAGCTAAATGATAAATTGCTATGTGCAGACTATAATTGTAATGTAATTATTCTAACACTGTAATTTCATGCTAATCCATACTTTGAATCATAATATACTACAGTATTTCGTTATGGAAGACTCACTTTGGCATTTTGATATTGCAGCCATTATACTCCTTCAATTTGATTTGATTTGATTTAATTTAATTCAATAAAATTCATTACATTTAATGTACTGTACTTACTTTTTTATTGACAAAACACAACTTTCTCTACTGTATTTGTTATGTATCCAACCAGATAAAGAATGTAAGCCACAGCTTAAAATAACTGTTTTCTTATCTTACTACTGAATTTCCCAGAACAGAACTTGGGCGTTTCTAATCTCTATAAAATATCTGTTGCATACAAATCAAAGGCACATTATCAAAATGCCTTAAAGGCTGTTCCACTGGTTTGTTTATATTCTGCTAAATGAACTGGGGAGCTAAACAAGCTATCAAGGTCAGCTACCAATATACGTAGCTTGTATATCTTGCAGTGACTTCAATTCCCTAAATCAATCATTCCATTTACACAATTCTTCATAACATCATAATGGTGAGCAGAGGTGGGTAGAGTAAACAGAACCAGTACTCAAGTAAAAGTATTGTTACTGTATGATTCTGATGACTTGAGTAGAAGTAGGAGTACTCATGAAAATAGTACTTGAGAAAGAGTAAAAATGTGTCTAGCAAAAAACTACTCGAGTAGTGAGTAACTTCATTACATGGAGTTTATTACAACCTAACATCCTGACTTCAGGCAGGTATTTTGCTCCTTCCCCACGTCGACGGAGTCGGGGGTAGGGTGGTCAGTGGTGGGTGTGTGTGAGGAATAGACCTAGAGTGACCAAACTTGACAGCAATGTTGACCTTGACCCACTGTGGAGCTGCACTAATTTGGGGATCAAAAGTTAAAGATCAAGGCTACAGGGCCAAGGTCAAACTTGAGTTCACCCTATAACTCAATTATAAATAGAGGTAGGTTGACCATTAGTTATACAGTTATACAGTTATTTTACAGTAATATTGACCTTGACTTAATCTGGTCACCCATTCATTTTGGGGTCAAAAGTTCAAAGGTCAAGGTCACAGGACCAAGGTCAAAATTTTAGCTGTATCTTCACATCTGCTTGTTGAATTTCCATTTTGTGGTTGTCTTTCTTCTTTTAAACTGATGCCACTGGTTATTTTGTTTTTTGGTCATTTTTTGTTAACCACTTTGATCATTGTTGCTCATATTTTTGCTTAATAATTCATCCATCCATCCATTTTCTACCCCTTAATCCTCGTGAGGGTCGGGGGGGTGCTGGAGCCTATCCCAGCTGACTTGA
>JAQQAE010000285.1:0-36363 GCA_029823295.1 Pseudamia nigra
CCAACACACTTCTGTCATCAGTCAGTACATTTCCCTCTCTGTCCTTAATCACCCTAACTTGCTGCACGTCCTTCCCAGCTCTATTTCTCTGTCGTGCCAACCTGTATAAGCACTTATTCAAACTAACACACTGAATTCTTTGGTGATGGTTTAATTACAAATATTTGGACAAATTGTCCAAACCTACACAACCTACATGTGTGAGATCTTAAGGGGACCGTAACCTTATGGGATCCTAAGATATGGAAATTAAAAATGAGTAGAAAATGTGCAATATCTGAAGAGGTTGCGTGGGATTGCTGACTCAAAATAGCTGAACTTACTGAAAAAGTTCAAGACTAAAATGTACAGAGATTTGAAGTATTATTAAGTGTTATAATGAATTTATACTATTCAGTGGAGAAGTAATAAAAGCATCAAAGGCAAAGACAGTGCAACGTAGTCATGAACATTCTGTGTGAGTTCTCCTTTCATTTCCTATGGGAAAAGTTGTGAAAAAAAACTAAATTATTTAAAAACTAGAAAAGATAGATTTATGAAAAATAATAGCCGACATGTCCCGAAAGAGCTTGACGTGATGGTGTTTGAATGGTGTGAATCAAGCAAAAACTGTGGGAGGAAATGCGGTCCAAAAACTGTATGGAATAATAATAAATAAGGATTGAGAAGAACAATAAAATGCAACTTTTCTGTCACTGTTACAAAAACAATGAAACTCAGCTGAGCAGCTTTGTTTTCTTTAGCAGCAAACGCTTGAAGCGCAACAAGAGAAAACTTTATAAAAATAAGAAAGAAATGTATAAAAAATATGTACAAACAATCACACACAATTATACTGAAAAAAATATTTACAATGTACTGCAAGGAAATACTAAAATATGTAAAAACCCAACTCTGTAGAATGAAACATGTACTGCACAACAAAATGAAGAGCATGGTGCATGAGTTGTTGTTATTGCACTGAGGTCAGGTGAATAGTGTGATTGCTTAGGACCAGACATAGCAAACATGAGGGGCTTAGCCCAGAGAGGCATTCAGAATATGCGTTTTTAAGAATTACAAAAATGTATCAGTTATTATTCTGATGGCCTGATTAATGGGCTGTGTTTAATTATTTTGGCTATTAATGCAAAGATTGGTCTTTCCCTTCAATTGATTTGTGTGTTTTGTTAAATTTCTGTCATTTCTGCTTGTTTTATGGATTATTTTGTTCACTTTGTTATCTTTTATGGATTATTTCATTCACTTTGGTGTGTTTATAGATTATTTTGTTAAATTTTGCTCTGTTTTGTTGGTTTTATTAATTATTTTGTTAAGTTTTGTTCATGTTTGTTTTTTAAGGATTCTTTTTATTCAATTTTGTTCATTTTTTTGATTGTTTTATGGCTAATTTTGTTGAATGTTGTCATTTTTGGTTGTTTTGAGGATTCTTTTGTTCTTTTCATATTTTACAGTGTTTGAAGTTTTTTGAAACAGCTGCCTCAGGAAGTTCCAGTATTTTTCCGTTTAACTCCATGGGCACAGAATGACTCCACAAACACATTTAACAAATTCCACTGGCTTAAACTTGACTCTAATGATTTCATGTCACATTAGATGCATCAGTCTCAGGTGAATCCATCTCCACCTACTGATTGTCTGCTTAACCTGCACTGCACACATTTGGGAGATTTCTGCACTGAAGACATCAGCAGTGATTTAAACAATTACTGGAAACGTAATTATGCATCGAATAAGCAGTAATTACTGCACTGAAATTAACATGCATTATCTTTTAGTTGCCAGTTTCCATTGACCTCGAAATGATCTGTGTGATTCTTGTCTCTGAAGTTGATTGTAGTGCAGCTGTTGAAATTCTGTATAATTCAGATCCTTTTAATTTGACTGGAAAATTAAAATAAAGTTTGTTTGTTAATTGTGTCCCCCCCATGGCTCATTTGGACTTCATAAGCATTTAATAAACCATTTCAGAGCACTGAGGTGAACAAAGAAACTGAAACGCTGAATGAACTGTGCTGCTGTTTATCTGTGGCATTCCTGCTCGTTAAAATATAAACCCACACAAATAAAAAAAAAAGTGGTGTGGTTGAGAAAAGATGAAAGTAATCCTGCTGGCTCAGTTCTGACAGTTTCAGCGGTTTCTTTTCTGATCGTCTATTCAAAAGGACAACAGTTTCCCATCACAAAGCTATTGTCGTCCCAAGAAATTTTCCACCATGATTTGACATAGAACCAAAAGTGGGTAGTACTCGATTGCATGTATTTCTTTATTTGTACTTGTGCTTGGAACGGCATTCACCCAGGGCAGATTGAGCATCTTCAGTGGCATTAATGATGTCATGAACAAAGGCAGCCCAAGCCTGTTGATCTTTGAGCGCTTTGTTCCTGAATCAAAGCCAATCCCTGTTCAAGCAGTGAAGACCAAAGATCCATCCATTCATCCATATTCTACTGCTTCTCCATGGGGTTGGGTCGTGGGGGCAGCAGCTGTATCAGGGAAGCCCAGGCTTCTCTCTCCCCGGCTACTTCATCCAGCTGTTCCGGGTTCTTAATGATAATGGAGACAGATCTTCTTTCAACATTACAGCAGCCCAGGACTCGAGTTAGCCTCCATCATGCTTGCACCAGGTTGGGGGTAGGGTGCAGGGGGATTTGCAGGAGCAGAACTTAATCAGTCATGACCAACCCATAACAGGCGGTCCAAATAAAATATCTGAGACCATGATGACTCATAACAAAAATTTATTCTCTTAGTATTTTCAGAGAGAAGTCCGATATGTGTCCTGGTTCCCACAGTGGTATTACAACTCTAAGGCTACATTCACACTGTAGGTGTTAATGCTCACTTCCGATTTTTGCTCAAATCCAATGTGGTTGCATGGCTGTTCACATTATATTTTAAATGCAACATCCAGCAAACCCCAGTGTGAGCAGCCTAGTGGCTCTGAAGTGGCCCGCATGCACAGAAGAAGACGTGACGACACAAGCAGTGTTTATAGAAGGTTATACAACTCAGCGTGTATGTATCAATTTTGAAGTTGTTGTGCAGTTGGAGCAGACAAAATTATGACTGAGTAATTCCGAGTCCATTGTTTACATCTGATGTTGCCGCGTCCATGTCCTCCAGTGCAGAATAGTGACATCTGTGCGACTTCAATGAGGAAAAAGTTGGATGAAATGCAACATGACCAGTTAGACTGAGGTCACTTAGAAAAACATCAGATTTACAACCACATATGAAACCGGCCTGGATCTGATTTGAAAAAATTGAATTTGTGCCATTCAGACTGTTACAGAAAAATCAGATATGGGTCACATATGGTGAAAAAAATCAATTTTGCCTGTAATCTAAATGTAACCTAAGTTTTGCATCAGGTTTACTGCATAGCTGCGGTCATTACTCACCTCCAGCTTCTTCATATCTGCCTCACTCATTGAGTACTTCCTACAGCCGTAGAATAGAACCATGTGGACTACCACTTGTAGATCCTTCCTTTGGTAGCCAGTGAGATATCTCCCCCTTGACCAAAGGCCTCACCAGAGTCACAAAAGGCAGTCCAAGTCTGTCCCATCCTATTGTTGATCTCCTATGCTCCCTGACTGGATATCAATCCAAGATACTTGAATGTATCAACCTCTTCCAGCGATTCGCCATTCAGTTGGATCAGTTGCCTGGCGTCTGATGACACAATGACTGACATGGCTTTTGTTTTTGGCGTGTTGATTCTCAGCCCTGCAACAAGAGCAGACTGGTTCTTGATGAATTTCACTGTAGTCCACAATCCAGACCACCGCACAGTTGAACAGTGTGGGGGACAGAAAGCAGCCTTGGTGAACACCTGAGTGGACACCTGAGCAGACACCTGAATTAATCATTATGAATTAAGTTGAATTATGACTTACAGGATGATGTCTCAGGGTGGTCCAGTCCCACATGCAGATTAGTGTTTCATTACCATCTCAGTGCTGTAAAACTTGTGATTCAAGACAATGCATGTCCAGTTAATTGTTGCATTGTTCCATTGTGCAGTCACAGCTGTTCTGATCCGCATCCAGAATGATTAAGACAGAAGTGAAAACATTTGAACAGTGAGGTTAGGGCTTTACTCAGACAAACTGCACATTCAGCTGATTGTGTTTGACTGAAGATCTCTGTCTGTGAGAATGTACTGTTTAGGCCAGGGGGGTTTACATTCACAATGCAAAGGGGACACTTGCCAGCAGCCTGATTTTTCCAGTATATTTTGCCTTACAATATACAATCCCATTTGCCAAAAAGTTGAGTCCCTGTGTCAAATGTAAATAGAAACAGAATGTAATGATTTGTAAAACCCTGAAACCCCATATTTAACTGAAAACAGCACAAAGAAAACTTTTTCAACAATGTCAACTGAGCTAAAATTGCAGGCTCATTTCAAGTAGATGCAAGTAACAAGTACACAGAAACATTACTAAAGTAAAAATATAGTTACTGTACATTTTTAATGACTCAAGTAGAGGTTGATGTACTTATAAACATCAGTGCTTGAGAAAAAGTAAAAGAGCATCTCATACAAAACTACTGAAGTGGTGAGTAACTTAAAAATGTACAGTTCATTACATCATATATTGCATTTACACAGGAATTTCATTTTTGTTCCTTTACTAGATGGTTTTGATCATTTTTACTCATTTTGTTGCTTATTTTTTTCATTTCATTAACTTAGTTGATTATTTTGAATATTTTTGCTAATTGTGTCATTTATTTTTTCATTTTTGTTTATTTACTTGATTATTTCCATAATTTTTTGCTAATTTTGTTCCTTATTTTGTCCATTTTTGATTATTTTTGCTCATGTGATTGTTTATTTTGTTTATTTTTGCTAATTTATTTGATTATTTGGATCATATCCTTGCTTATTTTGCTTATTTTTGTTAATTTACTTAATTATTTTGCTCATTTTTGCTTATTTTGTTGCTTATTTCTTTTATTTTAATTTTTTGTTTATATTTGTTAATTTATTTGATCACGCAGACCATATTCTTCCTTATTTTGTTTATTTTTTCACTGTATTGCTGTTTTCATTTTAGTTAATTTGCTTGATTGTTTGGTCCATTTTTATATTTGAATTAGTAATTTTGTTTTGCTTTTTGCATTTCATTCTTTTTACTTCTACTCATTGAGGTAAAATGTAGGTAGAAGAATGCTTTTTTCATCACAAACATAATTGAGTAAAAGTAAAAAATATTCTGTAGAACAACTACTCTCTGAAGTACATTTTTTGTAGAAAAACTACTCAAGGGCATGTAATCGAGTAAATGTACTTGAGTACTATCCACCGCTGTCTAACAATACATTAATACAGAGGAGACAAATTGAAAGTGGAATGTTTTCTATTTTTGCTTAATGTGTGATTTCTGTTAATCAACTGTTGAGGGTATCTTTTATTTTATGTTCCATAATGCACCAAATATGTTTAGTGGTTGACAGCTCAGGACTGCATCAGGTCAGTTCAGCACCTGGACTCGTTTACTGCACAGCCATGCTGGCAGGATATACTGTACGTATGCGCACAATGTGGATCTTCATTGTCTGGATGAAATAAACACGTTCCATGAAAGAAACGTCGTATACTTGGCAGCATATGTTGATCCAAAACATGTACAGTAGATATAGTATAATATTACGGTAGTTAACCGTCAACCGACTTAATTGACCACCCACAGCACACTCGAAAAATCTTTCAAATTTGCTCTCATTGATTTGAGAAATCATTTGCAAATTCTTCTTTTTTGACAATGCAAATGATAACTTGACACTTACTGACACTAACTGATCAACTTTACGATGCTAACTGATATGTTTGAAAAGCAAAATAAATATGGGAGAGTCCGGCACCCCCAAACCTCTTATACCTAAATCCTACGTCTTCTCATACAGTACCTACGTAGGTCTTTAACTGTTAAATATGAAGGTTACCCATGTCATGTGTACAAATACTCCCCCATACCATCACAGACACCTGCTTTTGAACTGAGCACTGACAACAAGTCAGATGGTCCCACTGATCTTTTGCGTGATGTTCAAGATTTACAAAGAGATTCAGATGTGGACTAGTCAGAATACAGGACACTTTCCACTTCACTCATTCCATCTTAAATGATCTCAGGCCCAGAGAAGGTGGCAGCGTTTCTGGATCTTGTTTGTATAGGGCTTCCTCTACATGGCAGAGTTTCAGCTGGTATTTGTGGATACAGCAATGAAGTGGGTTCACAGACAGTGGTTTTTGGAAGTGTTTGTTAGTCCATGCAGTGATGTTCACTACGGAATCATGACTGTTTTAATGCAGTGATGTCTGAGGGCCTCAAGATCACACTTATCCAGTACTGTTTTGCAGCCTTGTTCCTTATACACACTATTCAGGGAGGGAATACAGTTCCTTTGGGAAGATGCAATGATGAACACAGAACTTACTCACACTTACTCAGTATTGGTTTTGTGTCTTGTCCCTTGTGTACAGTCATTTATTGAGATTCTCTGAATATTTTATTATCCAATGCGATACAATAAACTTTATTTGTCCCTTTATGGGAAATTTGTAAATAAATTGTAGAAAATGAATTCTCCAAATTACTGGTAATTTTACATTTTACAAGAAACAATGCTGGCACTAAATAGTTTTGTTCTTTTGTTAAGAAAAAAGTGTCTAGCTGTGTTCATACCTTCAACATGCTTCGACAGTCCACTGCAGAAAACATCCGTTCAGAAATCATCTGAATGGTCGTGCTTCTGAAGAGGACACTGTAAATTTGACATTTTTTGAGGAAGATTCCAGTGGACAGCTAAAACATGTCAGAGGTATGAAAACAGAACTAAACTTTAGTCTGAATAAAAGAACAAGAAATTATTTATCATTATTAAAGCTAGTCGAACCCCTCATCATCTTTACTTCAGAAAGACTCGGCATCTCAGGGATGCTTTTTATGTCCACTAACATTGCCAGTTGGGTTGTTGGGATGTTTTTTAAGCAATAAGCAACAGTCTTTTCCACTGACTCAATTTTTCAAAACATGTTACTGGCATCGAGTTCAAAAATTTTTTTTAATTACAATGATATGTGTCAGTTTTAACATTCGAGTTGTTGTTTATTTGCGACTGGGATTTGGGTTTTTTGTGAATAATCACATTCTGTTTGCAACTTAATATTTTTGTACATATTTTATCCCACATTAAACTACACTATTTATTTTAAAAAAACAGAAGTCACAAAAAAGAACAGAAGTGACATTAAGCTTTTGGAAGACATTTAAACCAGCAAATGCCTGGACAGTGTCTCAGAGACAGACTGAAGATGAGGTGGGCTAAATCTTGGAATCGGTTGGGGGGGCGGGGGGGGTTGGGAGTTTGCCTGGCTCTGCACGGCAAGACTTGGCATTGAGAGGATTTCAGAGCCGAGGTCTAGATGCATTCACATGCACTGAGACGACATGCATTGTTTTATTTCAAATGAGAAAGTCCTGCCAAGAAAAACCTAAGGCTGCTCATGACTTTGGTTTTTCAGAAATAGTTTCAAAGTAATTATCCACTGACAGAACATCCCAGTAACTCTGATGATGGAAAATCCTTTATGTTTGAATCTAGAAGCAAATCATCATGAACATTTTACCCCTCCATAAAGTGTTTAAATGTATACAATTAGTACATGTCAATTCCACTGAAGTTCTAAAATGTAAATAAAAACAGAATACAATGATTTGTGAATCATTTTCAACATTTATTTAATTAAATACACCACAAAGACAAGAAATTTAATGGTCAAACTAATAAACTTTATTGTTTTTTGCAAGCATTCACTCATTTTGAATTCAATGCCTGCAACACGTTCCAGAAGCGATGTGACAGGGTTAATAAAAGACCAGGAAAGTTGAGGAATGCTCAAAAAACTCCTGTGTGGAACAATCCACAAGTGAACAGGTTAAATGGAAACAGGTGAGTGTAATGACTGGATAAAAAAGAAGCATCCCCACTTTATGAACAATTGTGTGTCCAACAGTTTAAGAACAATGTTTCTCAAAGTACAATTGCAAAGAATTTATAGATTTCATCATCTACAGGAATGAAGAGAAAGGACCGCTTGCTGGGTGCTGGATGAAAGAATTTGGTGAATATGTAAAAACAAACCTTCGCACACCATCAACTCCCGTTTTCAAAATTTAATGAGTGACATTTCAAGAACAATTGTTCTTCTTTAGACTAATACAATGCACACTGAGAAGCCATCTTAACTACCCATCAGCCATCAGTGCAAATCATGTAACAGTTCAACATACCAAACATCATATTCACAAGTAGTTCAATGTTGTAGCATATATATTCACACAAAAATACATAGGATAAAACAAAAGAGAGTGCATTATTTAGTTAACATCAGGATGATGGCCATCATAAGCACTAAATATACAGAACACCTCTGTGGGACCTGTAATGAAGCTACACCATATCTGAGACATAAATAGAGTCATGTATCAAAAGGAAAAATACACAAATTAAAACAAGAAATAAATACTGAAATAATAAAAGAAATTAAATAAAATGTCATCGATTGAACAATTAGAGACCATTAGCATATGAAATGAGAAAATGTTGATATCATGTAAGTTTGGTCCACTATGGCTACTTTTGTTGCTGAATTGGCTCATATTTGCTTATTTTCTTGATTATTATGAGCATTTTGTTTATTTTTGATAATTTCCTGCTTATTTTGGTCAATTTGATTAAATCTTGTGAACATTACATAAAATTTAACAGTATACTTATTTTAAATGTTCAGATATTGTCATTTAATGAGTGAGTTAGACAAAAATGTAATACATGTAGATTTGTTTTCCTAATGTGGACATTGAACAGGTTTATCACTTTTTTATCCGATTTTTGCTCCTTTTTGTTGCTTATTTCATAAAGTTTAATTTGTTGGCAGCCTCCCCATAAACTGATGAAGTGATATAGACAAGAATTGCTTTTGTGCTTCTGCAGAGAGGATGCAGGAAGAGAGATGAGGGCCAAACCAGCTGAAGCAGCTGGTCTCATGTGGAGAGCTCAGGAAGGAGCTCCAGTAAACAGTTGTTCCCGTCTCCCTCTGTGGAGCCCCCCGACTCCCTCCTCTTTCTTTGGGATGCGATTTATATGCCGGTCATGTCTCTGGGATCCTGTGTGCTTTTCCATGGGACAGAATGCCGTGGCTTGGTGGACCTGGACCTATCTCTGGGATTATTCTGCAGTGTGGCCCTGAGCCATGGAGTCCCTGCCCCAGCCTTCCTTCCTGTCTCAGCCCTGGGCCGAGCCTCTAGTGCAGGATGGGAGATAACCCTGTAATCGCTCAGCCCTGCGCCTGCACCGCGATAAGGGTTCTCTCCGCATTCGGACATGCTGATAAAGTTTAAATGTCCCGGTGACACGTGTGTCCACCAGCTGACTTTGGTAAACACGTCTCCTCTTTTAAACTTCACAAGAACTGAAAATACTGTATGAGCCACAACCTCATGTACTCTAGTCATAGGTGTAGATTTGAGGGGGATGGGAGGGATTTGTCCACCGCAGGATTCATAAAATGTCAATTTATTCCCACAATAAAACAGCTCTGTCTTTAAGAATCTTGTTAATTTTAATTAGAACTTATTTTGTTGACCAGTATAAGTTAAAATTGATTGCTTTACTCATTTTAAGTTCATTGTGTTGCTTATTTTTTTCATTCTTGTTATTTTTCCCTAAATATTTGGTGTATATTTTCTATTATGCTGCTTGTTTATGCACCGTCAGACACTTTCTTGATTATTTTGTTCAAATTGACCCCTTTTCTTGAAGATTTTTTTTGTTTTTCCTCATTTCTCCTGCTTATTTTGTTTTCTTCATTTTTATCAATTTTATTGACTATTTTTGTTAATTTCCACTCATTTTCTTAGTTATTGTTCTCATTTTAATTCCATTTTTTTATTATTTTGTTCGTATTTAGTTATTTTTCTTGATTGTGTTGTTCATTTTTACTCTTTTTTTGATTATTTGGTAATAGTTTTTTATTTTGCTGATTTTGTTTATTTTATTTTTCTTGATCATGTCATCTTGATCTTCATTTATGTTCACTGTCTTCATTATTTTGTTCAATGTAACTCATTTTCTTGACTATTTTTTATTTTATCCTCATTTTTTGGATAATTTGTTTAATTTTTTGCACTTTCTTGGCTAGTGTGTTCATTGTTATACATTGTCTTGGTTATTTTCTTCATTTTTATTTATTTGCTTGAGTATTCTTTTTATTTCTACGAATATTCTTAATTTTATTGTTAATTTTTACTGATTTTCTTGAGGCCAGTGACACCTATAAATGAACTAGATTGTGCCTTTGGAAGCATTTTGAATTACTTTTTACTCACAATGGTATTATTAATTTGCTTATATGTACAGTATTACTCAGTGGTGGGTAGTGCAAACAGCAAACTCAAGTAAAAGTATAGTTACACGCAATGACTCAAAAATCAGTACTCAGAAGTACTGCAAAAATACATCTTCTTCTTCTTCTCCTTTAGGCTGCTCCCCTCAGGGGTGGCCACAGCGAAATACCAATGTTAAATAATATTTACATTCAAATATCATGAAAAAATGATATGCTCAATATCTGCTCATTGAAAGATTGGGTACTTAATTTAGTTGATTTTTGTTCAGTTTTAATACTCATTTTTTTGCTTTTTTGTTCAACTCGGATGGTTATTTTGTTCATTTTTGTACATTTACTTGATTACTTTGGTTCATATTTGCTCATTTTGTTGCTTAGTTTGTTCATTTTATTTACTTAGTTGATCATGTTGATCATTTTTGTTAAATTACTTGATTATTATCATTCATGTGATTACTTTTGTTAATTTTTTATGCTGTCCAGCAGCATAAAATTCATAAAAATACATAAAATGCAAACAACAGGTCAACACCAGACATATTACACATAATTTAGTCACCAATATGCAGAACATATATGCATTGCTCCCCAAAATCACTGGCATAAAAAATGAAAGTTTTTTCTCACTGCAATTAGCATCCAGGCAAGCCAACTTAGTCTCTAATGCCATTAGCTTAAGTCAAAGGGGATTTCAATTCAAAAACGACCATGGTGGCTAGTTATCCATACCAGTATGTTAGATAGTAACATGGAACATGTACTTGCAACACAAAATAACATTTTAAATGAACAACGTCTATTGTAAATCTGCTAACATTTTTAACGTGGATCTACCTGCTTGTCTTGCTCAAGAGCACTGCTGTGTTTTGGGGCGAGGCCCTTTTACCTTTTGTAGCACAACCAATCAAATCCCACCAAAGGCAGGTCAAATTGGCTAATATGAAAACACATCAAGAAAAAACTGATCTCTTCAATAAAATCCTATAATAAACATTTGGGTTTTAGATCTAAAGCAGTTTTGACATTTTTTTAACTCAACTTTAAAGATCGCAGCTTGTAACATTTACCCTTTTTTAAATTCAATCACTTCTTGGTCATTAACGGTATTGTGAATTCTTTTCATTACTACCCACATATCTACAGTGCATCACAGACTGCTTTCTTGGCTGTTTCTGTTCACCACATGATGTTCTTATCCAATTTGAATGTCTTAAGCATTACTGTACAATGATTAAAATAATAAAAATAAAGAAATCCACTAAAGGAGAACGTGTGTCCACACTTATGACTAGTACTGTTTGTGAGTATAAAAATGTACTTACCTGACTAATACATTGTCTTACTGTACCTGACTTTACTAGGTTATTTGAATTTTGAAATAAAGCGGATCATGACTGAAATGAAAAGTGAACACAGATAATGAACTAAGGAAGCTGTTAATTAATGTGGCAAACACTGGTTGGTCGAGGCCCCCATTGTTGCTGATCAGCAATGTTTGCGTCATGTTAAGTGCACATGTTTCCTCTTCCTGTGCAAAGCTTCGGAGCAAGTGTCCCACTTTTCCATGAGCACATGGTGTACGTTATGTTCTATGTACACACTGTGTGAAGATACTGTAGGGCAAAGTAAACAGGCTTCCTCATTGTGTGCAGAGAATAAACAAACACAACCATGCTTCTCTGCTGAAAACAGACTAACATCAATGAGTTTTTGTGTCTTTTGTTCTGTATATGGAGACTCACAGTGGAATATAAATTGACAGCAATGCATCATTTTCAATATGTCAAGTAAAACGCACAATTAAAATACACATGCGCAGTCTGGCCATATTTCCTCAAAAGATGTGAAGATTCCTCGGCTGCAGCTTCATTGTTACAAATCCTAGTTCCAAAAAAGTTAAGCCAGGTGGAAAAATGCAAATTAATAAAATGTAAGAAAGCTGATAACACTGAGGACAATTTAAGTGCACAAAGTATGAAAAAGAAAACAAAATTTAATCTTTTTTATTTGAAATATTGCACTTAAGATTAGTGAACAATTATCTTAGCCTTCCGTTAGTTGTTCATCAGCATACGAATTGGTTGTATATGATTAGGGTTAGTATTAGAGTTATGGAACCTGATTAGGTCAATAAGTGTCAAATTATTAAAGGGATACAAAGACTTAATTTAGACATTAATAGTCGTAGTTATCAAATGAACTAATTAATTGCTAACAATTAGTTAATAGTGTTACTTACCCTGAGTCTCTTCAAAAGTATTAACAAAAATGGATAATTCATCAAGAATATACAAATCTATGCAAAAAATAAAGAGACCAATGCAAAATTAACATATTCTGTGATTTTACTATTACGTAATAGAAGTAAAATAAACATTTTCATTTTGCTCTCTAAACTACTGAAAACATTTCTCCCAAATTCCAAATAAATATGTTCGAGCATTTATTTGCAGAACATGACAAATGGTCAAAATAACAAGGTGCAGTGTTTTCAAACTAAATAGTTCAAATTCATCTTTCAACACCACAATAGTAATGTATTAACTTAGGAGTTCCGAAATTTACTTCTTTAAAAAAATTCAGTTCCTCATTAAGTAGAGTGAAGTGTGCTTGAGTTAGAATTCAACAGACACGAATAGAATGACTGATACATGTAGAGATGATGATTTAAGTAAAATACAGCTGCATGTACAACTGTGTATAGACGGACATAAAATCAGTTTACTAACCGTAAATGTAATTTGATCGATTTCAAGTTTGTAAAAAGCAGTGTTCACCTTTGAATATCACACCACAGCATAAAAATTACAAAGCAATAATTATTATGATGTCATAATTTTCTTTGTAGTTATCATAAATGACATCTATTCAGCCAAATTCACCAGGACTGCATTACCACCACCTCCTAGCGTCAGACCACCCCACTTCCCCTCTCCTCAATTCCATTTGTTTTTGGAGCCACAGTGGTCTAGGCTTCAGTCAGCCTTGAGGTGTGGGCTCTGCCATTCTGACCTTTTCCTCATCCATACTGACCTTCTGACCCCTGAACTGTCTCTGTCTGAGTGTAGCTGCTGAAGATCCCCCCCATATCCCTCCTGCTATGCTCTCCCAAATTCAAACAGCAGAGAGTCTGGCAGCAGAGCAGCTGAGGATTTGAATAGATCTGGCCTGATGTCTCCTCTCCTTGGCGGCTACAGAGTGTGGCAGCCAAGACTAAATATAGTGTTCAGGGACAGAGATGTCGTCTTTTATCTGCTCATTTAATTATTTATTTGACAGCTCCATCCAAGCTGGACTCCTTGGTCCTGATCTTTGGTCATCAGACTCTCTTAATCTATCATGGAGGTAAAACCAGCCTCAACTCTTCTGTCTGACTCCAGACAATCATTAGATTTCTGATATGTGAAGCAGTAAATAAGGACATGTGCAGTGAGGTCCAATGCTGAACGGACTAAAGTTGTAATCCCATCAGCAGCCACTGGGGCACTGTTCATTCAGCTCCAGCAGCTCTAATTCCCATAGAGTTACATTCATAGACTGTATGCATTAATGACTGCAGTTTGGAAGCCAATCGGCCAATCGGTTTGTCAGTTCCTGGGCACCATTTTGGAACCAAAAATGGGCATGACCATAAAATTTGAACAAACAGGGCCAGAACTGCCGGAGTACAGTGTATCAAGGGCCATAGGGGAAAGCCAATGGTTAAATCTGGCTTACTGAATCTGTGAAATTTCATGTAGCTTCATATTGCACCACTGTCAATCAAAACCCAGCAAGGCAGTGGATTTGTCACACTATTTAACATAATATCTTAATTATGGAGCAAAAATTTAAAGATGGACTAGCAGATCACTTATTACAGGGTGTAAAGACATTTGAGACGATAATGACTAGTATTTTTGGGGAGAAGTCAAATGAAACTCTATGGGAACCAGGTCTTATTAGCAGTATTACAACTTTAAGTTACTTAAAGTTGTAATACTGAAACAGCCTCACTACTCAGCCTTTGCTTGTACTTGCCCACTGGCTCCTTTGGACTTTTTTCTAAAAAATGTATGTGAATCTACTGTTTTTATTATTTGGACCCCTAATAAGTGATATGGTGTCCCATCTTTCAATGTTTGCCCTGTTTACAAGATATTACAGCAAATACTTGACAAATCCTTGCCTCTCTGGTCTTTGATTGACAGGTCCGTATGACAGCTCCACTCACCTACTGAGTCACAATGTAGTTTTTCTGACAGACTGCTCAGTGGTAATTGCACAATATAATTGTGATAGGCAAGGCTTAAAGAAGTTGTACCGAGTCAGTGAACTAGCCTTTAGCATTTGCTTACACATAAGATCCTTGACATATTGCACTTTGCAGCTCTGCCCCCATTCATCCAAATAAGGTCACATCCTGCTTTTGACATGGTGCCTAATGTAGAGCTTACCAACCACTCCCACTGGACCTGAGAAGGACTCTGCGTGGCTGTACAGCTAGTGCCACAGAAAAGACAGAAGATTCAGATACAAGCCTTTTCTAGAGTGAAAAGAGGAGTAGCTGCAGTGAACAACTAACATCACTGCACAGCAGTTCAGAAACCAATGGGTGACATCACAGTTACTCAGTCTACTAATATTTACAGTCGATGATTTGCAGATTTTTTCCCATGCTGCAACATAAGCTCTGTCCACTGGAGAAATTTGAATGTCTGTGGGGCTGAGGTTGTCTTCCAGTGAGATGAGATTTGTGTGTCGCTGTAGATCATATTTATAGACTATATGGGTCTTTGTAATTACCTTATTGCCATGGCTGTGTCTGTGAATCAGCTCTCTCCAGCCCACTGGCCAGCAAGGCTCTGAAACAGGAATGCTAAATACATAGGACCAGAATGATCATATGCCATTATAAAGCAAACCTCAGATTTGGCTCCAGTCTCTTTGCAGTCTACATTTGTACTGGGTGCTCCAGCCAAAGCAATTTGGATGAGGCTTGATTGAAAATGTAATCCTATGCAAACAGAAAGAGTAATTTATATTCAAGGAAACAAGTGAAAATAAATAAACAACCACTTATCATTTTGCACATTTTCTTCACTCTGTTTCTTTTTCATTCATACAGCTAGAAATTACAGGCTTATTTACATTCACAAACACAAGTTCGCTGTGTTAATTAACTTTCACAATTCCTGAAATCTTGTTTTTGTACATGTGTAAAATACCACCCTCAGCATTCCAATTAACACATTTAATTTGCTCATGCATGTCTGGATTTACTCTCACCAACATTGTACGACAGGCTGATTCTTTTTCTTTGCAGTGACGCTGATGTTTAAAGGAGGAATGTGTTCATCTTCATTATCTGAGGTTTTGCATGATGTAATTTTCCAAATAAGGGGCAGGACAAAGGGTGGAGAGGGCTCTTCCTTTGTATGATGTCATGTCACTGCAGCCGTTTGCAGCCGATAAGGACGAAACGCAACATGTGTGGTTTGACTTCTCTTATCATTGTCATGTCACTGATATTTAAAGGGACAAACGCATGTCCACATGAACCAATTTCTGGTCATTGCTGATTTGATGACAAAATTCTGGAAAGTGAGTACAAAAAAGCATTACACAATGTTTTTTTAGGTGTTGATGGAACTGAAACATTCCCTATTTCTGAGAAAACACTGGCACATCCGCTCTCCACTCCAGGCTCCCTCATCGATCGCTTAGACAATTTATTAGCCATTGTGACAGTTTCCTGCACAGCTAGGGTTGACAGGGGAAACTGAGCGGTATGCAGATAAAGTGCTCAGAAACATGCTGCACAATGCCTATTGTGTTTTAATTACAGGTTGAACTGTTACCTCTAGAATGTTTTCCACATACCTTTGAGCCCGTGTGTGTGCTTGCATGTTATTCCACCTATGTGTCCCTATGAGTCACAATCCCAAAGACACTGAAAAAGCCGCATAACTTGGGAAATGACACGCTTAAGGTTGAACTGTTCAAAACTGAAAGGAAATACCAGTGAAGTCCACAACAAAGCAATGAAACCTTTAACGATTGTTATGTCCTTGAACTGCAGCTTTTCTTTTGTGTGTAAATGTCCAGTTCAGCTCACAGTCTCAACACTTAATAGGAAATGTTTTGTCAGATGTATCATAAATTTGCAAATAAAATCTTGCACAAGGTTTCTACAGCCAAATATTCCTTCAACAGAATGGTTTATATGACACAGCGTAGCTATAATATGAGGACAATGCCCAGCTCTTCCATGCACTTGTAGTTGGCAGTGACCTTTGACCTCTCTGAGTGGATAACACCAGTGGTTCTAAACTGGCGGCGACTGGTGATCCACGCTTTCCTTCGTACCAATTGAACATAGTTTGAATGCTACAGCCTTCCTGAGTATTGCCACTGACCATGTGCATCCGTTTATGGCTACTTCCAGCAGGTTAATGCTCCACGTCACAAACCTCGACTCACATCAAACTGGTTTATTGAACATGACGAGTTCATTTTACTTCAATGGCCTCCACAGTCACCAGATCTCAATCCAATACAGAAGCTTTGGGATGCAGTGGAAAAGCAGATTGGTATCATGAATGTACAGTGGACAAACCTGCAGCAGGTGAGTGATGCTACAAACCTGTTCCAGTGAAGTTGGGGCATTGTGTAAAATGTAAATTTGCAAATCCTTCAGAACTTATATCAACATGTTCCAGAAGAGCTGGAAAATGTTGTGTATTTCATCACTTTTCCTTTTAATAATACTCACTGTATTTAGGAACTGAAGGCATTAATTTTTGAAGTTTTGTAGGTGGAATTCTATCTCATTCTTGCTTGATGTTTGACTTCAGTTGTTCAACAGAGTTTCTGTTGTCATATTTTGTGCTTCATAATGCTCCACACATGCTCAGTGGTAGACAGGTGGGTTAGTCCAGTACCCCCACTCTTTTACTACAAAACCAACTGTTGTAACACATGCAGGATGTGTCTTGACATTGCTGGTGTTGCTTGGATGCAGCATATGTTGCTCTAAAACTTGTATGTACCTTTTAACATTAATGATGCCTTCACTGATGTGCAGGTCACCCATGGGGGCACTAACACACCCCCCATACCATCACAGATGCTGCCTTTGAAACTTTGCACTGATAACAATCTGCATGGACGTTGTCCTCCGTAGCCCAGAGGATGACCACAATTTCCAAAAACAATTTGAAATGTGGACTTGACAAATGTTGTTCTTAAACTGTTGGACTATTTACTCACACAGTTGTTCACAAAGTGGCAAACCTCACCCCATCCTTGCTTGTGAATGACTGAACCTTTCAGAGATGCTCCTTTTATACCCAATCATGACCCTCACCTGTTTCCAATTAACCTGCTCAACAGCAGAACAACAGATGCTTTTGAGCATTCTTCAACTTTCCCAGTCTTTTGTTGCCCCTGTCCCAGCTCTTCTGGAATGTGTTGCAGGCATCAAATTCAAAATGAGTGCATATTTGCCAAAAAAAAGCTTATCAATTTGAACATTAAATATCTTTATATTTTTAGTTGACCTCTAATTAACCAGGAAAGTCATTGAGAACACATTCTTATTTACAGTGGTGGCCTGACTTTTGTCTTTGTGGTGAACTGTATTCAATTGAATAGAGGTTAGAAAAGATTTGCAAATCATTGTATAATGTTTTTATTTACTTTTTACACAATGCCCCAACTTCATTGGACTTGAGGTTTGTATCATGCCAATATAGACCAAAATTTCTGAGGAATGTTTCCAGCACCGTGTTTGATCTCTGTGCCATGAAGAATAGAGGCAGCTCTAAAAGAAAAAGCAGGTCCAACCGGGTAGTTGCAGGGTGTACCTATTAATGTGGCCAGTGAGTGTGTACCCCATGTAACCCACCTGTCCCTCATCTGATTTCCTCTCATAGATGATGGCAGTGATGATGAAGTGTTTTGATATGTTAATAATTAGGGCTGTCAAACAATTAAAATTTTTTAATCTGATTAATCACAGGGTCACGGTGGATTAATTTCAATTAATTACGATTAATACCCATTCATTATTAATCTAAATTAATCACAGGGTCACTGGATTAATTTTGATTAATCACAATTAATACCCATTTGTTGTTTTTCGTTTTGTGGGAGCAAAAACACTCATGATGGAAGGTGATATAAAGACTTGACTAAAATGACTTATTTTACATTAAATTTTTTTTTCCTAATTTAAATTTATGTAACTAAAGGAAATTCCACCTGCTTTGTAGAACTTAACAGAACCTCTGTAATGTTCTGCTGAGATGATTTTGTTTTTTTTACACTTGGTTCACTGCCTTTATCATAACTATCGTATTTTTCAGGTGAAAAGTCATTTGGTATGTTAGTCGCACGAGCCAAAAAATGCATAATTAAGAAGAAAGAAACATGTATTAGTCTGGTCAGGGAATGCGCGCAGCCACGGCCACGTGCTTGATGGAGAGCTCGTCTCCTCTAGCATCTGTCAGCGTGACCAACACCCTATAGTCGAATTTATTCAAAATACAAGTCGCTCCAATGTATTTGTCACTCCCCTCGCCAGACGATGCAAAAAACCGCAACTTTTAATCTGGAAAATACAGTTATGTACTTTGTTTCAAAATGTGTAAAGACTTATGCTTTTACATTGAACTTGACTTTGAAGCAGTAAATACTAAAGAAGTTGGCAGTGATGTGGGTCAAGTGTAACATACTGTAAGATTGCATCAGTTTTTCCTTGATATATAAGCAATTGTGCGTTAATCCCGTTAATCTTGTTAACGTGTTAATGTTGTTAAAAAATTTAATCTAATTAATCATGCAAATGGTTTAATCCGGATTAACGCGTTAATTTTGACAGCCCTAATATATATATATATATATGGATCTCAGTGAATCTCAAAAGTTTACACACCACTGTTCAAATGACAGGTTTTTGTGATGTAAAACATTGACACCAAGATAAAA
The DNA here is from genome assembly GCA_029823295.1 of Pseudamia nigra. Taxonomy (NCBI): domain Eukaryota; kingdom Metazoa; phylum Chordata; class Actinopteri; order Kurtiformes; family Apogonidae; genus Pseudamia; species Pseudamia nigra. The sequence continues at coordinate 19,398 of JAQQAE010000285.1, forward strand.
AATTTCACAACTTTTTCCACCTTTAATGTGACCTATAACCTGTGCAAGTTGAGGGTTTTTGAGGCTGGAAATTCTGCAACATAAGTAGCTCTTGATCTTCCTTTTCCTGGGACTGTCCTCATCAGAGCCAGTTTCAGCATAGTGTTTGATTTTCAGATTGACAGACCTTCATTTCTTAAAGTAACAATGGATTTTTTAAAATCTCTTTAATTACTGTAACAGGGTATTGCTTGCCATAATATGGATTTTTTTCAGGAGTTGTGGTAGTACTAATAGGGCTATTGGCTCTGTGTCCACCCTTCCTCTGCACGAGACAACCGATGGTTTGAAGAACGTTAAGAAGACAAGAAATTATATAAACGAACTCACCTGTGAACTGACAACTGTTCCAGGTGAATCTAATGAGAGATGCTGTCATCAAAGCTAAGTGTGGCTATTTTGAAACAACCTATTATATAAAAGAGAATCTGGGTTGTTCACATTTTCCTTTCCGACATAATTCCATACATGTTCTTTTACACTTTGATTGTTTTCAGTATTAATGTACAATGTTGAAAATAATAAAAACAAGAGGGCACTCAGAGAGCATAGACCTCCGCCAAGGCTGTTGTTCACCCAAACTGCCTTCCATAATCTGGAGAAATGAACTATTTGTTTGTCAAATATCTCGCTATGTTTGTTTAGGACAAAAACTCTAACAGCTTGAGAAAATCATAATATTTATTCATAGAGATTAGTCGTAGTTGAAATTGGTAGTACCATTTAAATCCTTGAGCCTGAAAACCTGTCCCTTGCATTTGGAAATTTGTGTTTATTGTTAGTAGTTTGTAAGCAGTGAACAAAATAAAATTGAATTGAATTGAATTGAATAGTTCTTGAGTCAAGAAATTATTAAGAAAAATGTGATTTTCTTTACTGGAAATAATCCAGATTCTATTTTCTTATGCATATGCCTTTTTACCTTTTGTAGATGCACAAAATCTGATGCATACAACAGAATCTACATGTTGGTGGTTTTCCCGTGTTTCTCTTTTCTCCATTCCCATTCTGGGGTTCAATAAATACTATCAAAATGTATATTTTAGTCTCAGAGATCAGGAGTCCTTTCATAGAATGTTATTCGTTGTGTATATCTACAGTAGATAGTTTCATGTTGATTGGTGTAATATTTTTGATAATTTTAACAAAAATTGGAAAAATTATTTCACAATGTTAAAACATGTGAAAAATTGATCCAGAATCCTCATTCTGACCCAGGTCATCTGCAAAATATAATGGGTTCATACTTGGCCCAAGAGCTACGTCTGGTGAAAATTTCATCAGAATCTGTTTTGTCTAAGAAACAGACAAACCAATGTGATCACATGACCTCATTGGCAGAGGTAATAAAGAAAAACCAATGAAGGAGAAGATGTGTCCAAGCATCTGACTGGCAGCATAACTGAAGTGTAACTGTGTATTCTGCAAAATCAACTACTCTCAGAAGTCCTTTTTTGAAAAACCTGCTCAAATACATATAATGGAGTGAACGTAATACCCACCTCTGAAGATACCTTGAAAGGGAATGACAGGAAAAAATAAGGCTAAAACAAACTGGCAGTAAAGATTTACCACAGCCTCTTCAAAGGACCGAAGGTTACATTTTATGAAACTTCAACATTATTAAGCCAGGAAAATGCACAGATTTACGATGTGTGGCAGATCTCTCCCTCTCCCTCTCTCTCTCTCTCTCTCTCAGTGTGTAATTCCCCTATCCCCTTCATCTACCTTCCGCACAGCTCCTTCAGCTCCTCTTCCTCCTGCCTTCCCACTTCTCGTCATTCCGACATCTGGTTTCGATCTCAGCTGAGATTACAGACGTAAGCGCAGCATCAACAGCGATCCCCTTTCCTTGCCCTCAGCCTTTGTGTTGCTCATTTCCAGGCAATCGTGAAAAGACTGGTCCGGTTTAGCAACATGGGGGACGTGGGATGTGTTTCTTTTTTTCTTTCCCTGTGGGACAAAATGAAGTGTGTCAAGTTAGAGAAATAAAGTAAAGGTGGTGGGTGATAAACAAGAGGGCACTGACCATGACCTCTAAAGGTGAAAGGTTAGAGGTCAGGACACAGAGAGCCATGTGTTAGAGGTCGAGGGGTTAACAGGTAGCACAGACAGCCTGGGGGATGAAAGGTACGGGGTTGTTTATGGCTTCAGGACAGGACGGAACGAGGGCAGAGCTTCTATCTTTCAGGGGTGATCAGTGTGTCTGGGCCTCCTGCTGTGACCCAGCTTCTCCTCTCCGGGCTCTGTCTAGTATCAGTGTTCTGTCTGTTTGTGTGTCTCCCTCGCTCTCTTTGTTTGTGTCCTCCAGACTGACGTGACATTATTTATGCCTGGTATTTGGGAGCGGACCTCGGTGTCATGCTCAGTCTGAGAGGAACGATTTATGAAGTCAGAAGGTTTGTGTCAAGTTGTTGAACAGCACAGTAGTAGGGTTCACCCATCCTCCAACTTACTGGCACCAGAGTGTAATAAGCGTTTTGTTGATAATGTTTTTTCACCAAATAACAGTCAGTCCGTCATGCTCACTTCACACAGCCTTTATAACAAAGTACATAACATTTAATCCTTTCTTTCAAGTTTGTTTAGACACTCCGTGCTACATCCATGCATGCAACACTTTGACTTCCTTTCAGGAGAGATTATCCAGACATGTGTGCAATTATACCTTTAAGCTTCAGTGGAATGTAACCAAACTCTTTTACTCAAGTACAGCACTTCCTTTTGAGGTGCTAGTGCTTTTCATGCAGCTTTAGTCTCCATCTGCGTGGCAAAAATTGTACTTCTGAATATATTATATTTCTATAACACCTCTAGTTACCTTGTACATTACAGTTTTATCCAGATTCTCTACAAATCTAAATTCCAGTGAATCTGGGACATTATGTAAAATATAAATATATACAGAATACAATGATCCTTTTCAACCTATATTCAATTGAATACACTACAAAGACAAGATGTTCAAATTCATGAACTCTTTTTTTGTAAATATTCACTCATTTTGAATTTGATTCCTGCAACATGTTCCAGAGGAGCTGGGACACGGGCATGTTTACCACTGTGTCACATTGCCTTTCCTGAGGACTGAGGACACTAATTCTTGAAACTTTATAGGTGGAATTCTATCCCCTTCTTGATGTATGACTTCAGTTACTCAACAATCCTGGAAGCAGGGCTAGCTAAGAGTTCATGCCAGAGGACTCAAGGGAAAGCTAATATTAGCTGCTAGCTTACTGACACGGTAAAACTTCAAAACAAAGTCACATTATGGTGTTGTTAGTGTAAACACCCACAGCTGCAGTCGAGTGTATCTCAGGTAAAACTATGTCCAAATTGAATAAATTATAATACAAAGGTCCGAATTGGTCTGACTTCACTAGCATGATGAGTTACCATAGCAGCATGTCAATCAAACCCCCGCACGGCAGTGATTTGTTGGAATTATTTTCAGTAATATCAACGGAGCAAAAAGTTAAAGATGGATCACCACATTACTTATTAGAGGGTCCAAATAAAACATGTGAGAACATAACAACTCATGACAAAAATTTATCCGCTCAGTATTTTCAGATAGTCCAATGTATCTCTATGGGTTTCCATATCTATCTTTCCAGTGGCTAAGCGGTGATATTACGACTTTAAATGACTTCCACATTGGCCTCACTGAACAGCCCGGGTCGTTGCCCACTGGGTTGGACTGATTATTGCACCAGAATAACACTGTACTGGTTGCCAAGTAAAAATAAACATCAACGTGCAGCACAGACCATCTACAATCCCTCAGCTCAATTATTGCTTGGTAAGAATTGACGAACAATTTGTGTGCCAATCATGTCAACATACACAGCTTGATATTGATAATAATAATACGAATCTGTTAGAAACTAAATTTAGTATGCTGCACAGCGCTACGCCCATGCTAGTTAGCATAGGTTAGCTTACCTGTCCAGAAGAATATTGCCGACCTTGGCGTGACTTTCTTTTTTGAGTCCTGTTACATTAATCATCTTACACCAGTGATCAAAAGCAGAACATTTACTTGAGTTTTCCTTCCTTTGTTTATTGTGTTTTACAGAAAAAAATAGCGGAATGACCATTTTCTTAATTTCCCTGATAACGATGACATGTGACATCAACTAATGAATATTGGCTATGACATCTTTACTGGCAGACCATAGCTCTAGTCATCCTGCTCAAATGTAAATATTATGATTATTGTGGACCTGTGAAAATTTTTAGTAGTTTTTTTTCATCAATATATTTTTTTTGTTCAAGGATATTCTGGGTCTCAACCTCTCAATTGGAAAGCAGTGGTTTAATACCAGATATTGCACCTTGGTGCAAATTGACATTTGTGTTGGAACAGACATAGGAGGACATGAATCCAGTCCCCGGGGTCTGTGGGTTTAAACTGACAGAGGGTCGGTTCAGAGTGTGGGTCCAGCTTCGGGCTCACGTCCAGCTGGGTACCGTCCTGTTTCTTACCCCCTGGCAGCAGCGGTCACAAACCCACAATCCTTCATTCACACACAAACATGCAGTTCCTATGAGCAGAAGTCCGTCAGAGCTCCCATGTCTCCCGTGGTGGGAGGGGGATAAGCAGAGAGATAAACCGAAGAGGCGGTAAAACAGGACTCGCAGCTGGGGAATTTAAGAGGCCTCCAACGCAGGTAGAACACAGGCCAGGTTCCCAGGAGGGAGTGTGAGTTTAATGTTTTTATATTTGACAGTCACAGAAGCACCATTTACACAGCAAGACCGTGACGGGATGTGAAATACGAACATGATCTGCACTAAGCCTGTTGAGATGCACGGCTCACGGTGATTTATACACATCTCATTGTCGCTGCCTCTTGCCTCAGCTGTCGTAAAACAAGATAGAGGCAGATTGTCAGAGCGAAATACCTCCCCAGATAGTTCCACTGAGCTTATGTAAAGGCTTAAATTATTGTATAAATCTGTCTGTGAACATATTCCTGGGAGTACAGTGTGTACTGCAAGGCCGCTGTAAGACTTCACTCAAAATTGTTTTTCACAATTACACTTTTAAGTGTTATTGCTTCCTTTCAGCTGTGTCTGAACACTTTGGCCCAGAAAGGAATGACAGCCATGAAATGGTGCAATTCACATATATTTTCACGAGATTTTCTTGACTATTGTCTTCTCGTCCACACGTAATTGAGTATTTAGAAAAATGTGTTTTTGCTTTCCATCCACATGAAACCCTCGTTTTCATGCTCAACGTCATGTGTGCGACCTTTGTTTATTATCACGGATGCCGTTAAGGTGATACTCTTATTTACATGCTTGCAAACATTTTTTGCTTGTTTGTATTTACAGACAGAGCTGCTTGTTTCCATTGAAGAGCAGACCTGTAGGTTTGGTTTGGTCATTATAGCGTTCTACGGCGTATTTACGCGGGTCAGTGTGGATGAAAACTTTTCTGAAAACAATCTTGTGTGTATGATGTTTTCACTGAAAACAAAGGAGGGAACATATCCGTTTCTATAAATACCCAGCTACGTGTGCACATGACCTTAATGATCACCTGCAGTACCAAGGTGACATGAATTTCATACATGTACTGAGCTCATTAACCTCTTTCCTCTTTAAATTTTATTCAGACCTTTGTTCAAACACAGTGGACTGGTTGATTACTCTGCCTGGCGCCTGAAGGCACGCGTGCTGCACTGTTTTACGTAATCGAATAAAGACATTTCATCGAGCGTTGGAGGGACTAGATTGATAAGCGAGTGATCACATCTCACTTCAAAAGAACAAAACATAACAAAAATTCAATATATCGACCACAAGACTGCAACAGCTCTAGCAAATTCAGTACATTTAAAGGGGAAAATAAGTCTGTTTTTGACACAGGACATAGTGTTTTGGATATGAATTCTTAGTTTCGTGCCCATCTGTAACTGACACATGAAACCACTTGGTATTCAAACTCTAAGTGTTTCCTGTCTGAATGGCGGGTTGCCACAGAGCAGCTGGAGAATGTGCGGACAGAGACTGAGGTTTGCTTTTAATTGGGTCTGGTAATCCTTCTGTTTATAGCCTTATTATAGTGGAAGGGGCTGTCAGTGCACATTCCTCTCAATTGTGTTTGAGTCTGCTGCATTGTGTGTTTGTGTTTATTTTCAAGCTTTCCAAATGCAGGATCAGTATGCACGTAATTAAGCCATTAAGAGCTCGCTTGATGGTTCCCGTTGATGTGCACGCTCAAGAACACACACATATGCACACCATCATGCAGGCATTTCTTTTGTCTTTCATTCAACATGATGCTAAATCACTTAGGCTGTATAGATTAAATTACAAACCCCAATTCCAATGAAGTTTGGACGTTGTGTAAAATTTAATGAAAACACAAATACAATGATTTGCAAATCCTTTACAACCTGTATTCAGTTGAATACACTACAAAGACAAGATATTAAAGGTTCAAGATGATGAAATATCTTTTTTAGGTAAATATTTACTCACTTTGAAAATGGTGCCTGTTACACATTCCAGAAGAGCTGGGACGGGGCATGTTTACCACTGTGTTACATCAATTTTCCTTTTAACAGCAGTCAAAGAGTTTTTAGGAATTGAGGACACTAATTCTTGAAGCTTTGTCGGTGCAAAATTCTATCCCATTCTTGCTTGATGTAAGACTTCAGCTGCTCAACAGTCGTTGGCCTCTGTTGTCATATTTTGTGCATCACATATTTTCAAAGGAGACAGGTGTGGACTGCAGGCAGGTCAGTGTAGTACCCCCACTCTTTACTACAAAGCCACAGTGTTGTAACACATGCAGAATGTGTTTTGACATCGTCGTTCTGAAATAAGCAGAGATGTCCCTGAAAAAGACATTGTTTGGATGCAGAATATGTTGCTTGAAAACCCGTTTGCACCTTCTAACATTAATGGTTCCTTCACAGAAATACGTCACCCCTGGGGGGCACTAACACACCCCCGCACTATCTTACTTTTTCTCTTTAGCCAGAGGATACAACGTCCATGATTTCTGAAAACTGTTTGAAATGTGGAGTCGTCAGACCAGAGCACACTTTTCCACTTTGGATCAGTCCATCTCAGATGAGCTGAGAAGCCGCTCGGTGTTTCTTGGTGTTGTTGATATTCGTCTTTCACTTTGCATGGTAGAGTTTTAACGTGTATTTGTAGATGCAGTGATGAACTGTGTTGCTGACATTGGTTTTCAGAAGTGTTCCTGAGCCCACGTGGTAATAACATTTACACGATGATGTTAGTTTTTAATGCAGTGCCATCTGAGGGGTCGAAGGTCACCTGCACTCAGTGTTGATTTTGGGCCTAGTCACTTACTTACAGGAATTTCTTCAGATTTTGTGAAACTTTCGATTATATTATGGGCTGCACATGATGAAATTCATAAATTCATTGAAAAACATTGTTCTTGAACTGTTGGACTATTTCCTCACACATGTGAACCGCACCTTATTCTTGCTTGTGATCAATTGAGCCTTTCAGGGATGCTGCATTTATACCCAATCTGACACTCACCTGTTTCCAATGAATCCGTTCACCTGTCGAAACAGGTGTTTCTTGAGCATTTCTCAACTTCCCACGTCTTTTGTTGCCCCTGTCCCAGCTCTTCTGGAATACATATATTACATCATTGGAATTGGGGTTTGTAGTCGAAGTATCCAAACATTATGATATCAGCTTCCCAGACCGAAGCTGCTCCATATAAGGAAGCATTTTCATTCTTATCTCCTGCAGAACGTAATGCACATTAAAGATATTTTAGTACTGGACACATTTATATACCATGTAAGACTCTTTGTTAGATCTCTGTACTTGTTTGCATGCCTGTGTGTATGACAGAACATTTGTCTGATGTTACTTCAGAGACTGGGAATACTATTTTCACGATCAACCCTCTGTATTTCTTTAGTTACTGTACATCCTTTTACATCCTTATCGTCCTGCCAGTGCCTCCTCTGTGACCATTTAAGACTTAAACTTATTGTAACCTTGGTGCTCTCTCATACAGTTAAAGAAAAGTAGAGATAGAATAAATGAGATGGGAGAAGGAGAGGAAAGGAGAGAAATGTGGGTCTCTAGTTTCGGAGAAGTGTCTGCTGTCATTAATGATGAAGAGAAGATGGGTTCCTCGGAGAGATGGCTGGGGTCACGGGTTTCTGGTTGCAGTCCAACATACACACAGTCATACAGATGTCAACTATTCATAATTTACTTTAAGCCGCTCAAGATTTGTTGAGAATACAACAATAAAATGAGGAGTGGAGGCCAGTGCGGGTGCATCCTAATGAAGAGCAGGCAGGCAAATAAATACCCTGGAATGAACTCAGAACTGCAACAACAGCAGTACTGTCAGCAGTCGTCTAGTGAACATGAGGTTTAAACTAAAATGTGAACTAAGTTCAGACAATAGGCTGTGTTTTGTGCTTGGGCTATGAACGTACAACACAGAACACGTAAAAGAATGAATCCATATACTTTTTCTGTCCAGACTGAGATCATTTCCAGTAGGAATAAGAAACAGTTACAGGATGTAATTAATTACTCAGCATTTACCCTGTTGGCCATGTCTGTTTACAACTGGTGTGTAGAGTACACAGAAACAGTACTCAAGGAAAAGTATTGTTTATAATTTTAATGACTCAAGTAGAGTGCAGTAAAAAGGTTTTCCGAAAAAAAAAACCTACTCAAGTATTGAATGTCTTCATGATGTAGAATTTGTTTAATTATTTTTTGTTCAGTTTTATTGTTGGTTTTGACCATTTTGTTGTGCATTAGTTGAATTTATTTTCAGTTAAGTTGGTGATATTGTACTGTTTTAATTTACGTGATTTTTCTTCTTCATTTTTGCTCATTTTTTTGTGCGTTTTGCTGATTTTAGCTGTGGTTTATTGGTCGTTTTGTCAATTTACTCAAAATTTTCTTTTTTATGTTTTTCATTTTGTTCTGTGTCTGTTGATGTACATTTTTAAAATTAATTTGTTTGATTTTTTCTTTATGTTTGCTCGTTTTATTGTATTTTTGTTCAGTTTTAAATTATTGATCTTTTTTATTATTAATCTGTCCATTAATGTTAATTTACTTGATTATTGTGTTAATTTTGTGGTAATTTCCTGGATCTCAGGCTTTTTTTTGTTTCATTCTACTCCTGCTCACTGAGTTGTGACTAAATGTAACTTAGTCGACATATATTTTTGCACCAAACATGTAACTGCGTAAGAGTAAATTGTTCTGTAAAACAACTACTCTCAGACGTGCATTTTTTGGCAACTACTACTCACGTACATGTAACTGAGTAAATGTACTAGAGTACTACCCACCTCTGCGATTAGGAGGATGTGATGTTTGGAGTATAAGGAATGTTCCAGGTCAAACTTGGAATTTAAACTAAGAAAATAAGTAGATACTATGAGCAGAGGAGTCGACAGAATCATTTATTAGACAAGCGTTGTAGATTTCCAGTCGCATGACTGACTTCACCTTCGCCCTTGCAGAGTCTGGAGTTATTTGTTTTTCTTTAATTCAGTTTGCAACTAAAAACACCAGGATAGAGGAAAAAAATTAAGCCTTTCATGCATGGTGGCCATGCCATAGTCCTACAAGCTGACAACAACAAGGTGACATTAAATTTATAGTACTTACAAAATTAAAAAAAAACACAAAAAGCAAAGCACAATGCAATGAGTCAGTGAGTATTTACACTTAAAATGAAGAAACTAATCTGGAAAAGAGCAACATTAAAAGTAAAGGTAAAAAATAGTCAGGAAAATAATAAAGATTAACAAATTCAGAAGAAATAATTAACATAATAAAAAGCAAAATGAACATACCAATCAAGAAAATTAACCAAATTAGATGTTGAAAAACTAACAACATTAAACAACATAAGAAGAAAATTAAACAAAATAAGCAAAACAATCAAGGAGTTGTGAAGAAAAGACCAAAAAAAAAGAAAAATGATCAAAATAAGCCAGTAAATGAAACAAATTAGATGCAAGAAGAACAGTCAAGAAAATGCTTTTTAAAAATGAGCAAAAACATCAAAAAACAAAACATATCAAACAATTTATCTCTATTTCACTCTTTGCTGAGTTATTGCACTTTGTTGTTGTAGAGCTGTGTGGTTATTCACACAAATTAAACCCACAGTATTTGTAATAACAAGCACAGTTTGGCCTGGTGTGGACCACAAAAATACAAAAAATACTATACAAATTGTGATTCAGAATTTTCTTTTTTTACATTATCAAACAGTAACTAAAGTATAATTATGACTTCACGAAACTGACATGGACATAATTTAAGCATCTTCAAGCACTGCTTTGCACAAAATAAGTGACCTTTTGAAGATTGTCTGGAAGTACTGTACCACATCGCTGAAAAAGTCACTTGACCTCCTTTTAAGTAATTTGTACATGAAAGGGTTTCTCTGACTCCAACATCCCCCCCCCCCCCCACACACACACACACACAGCAATTGTACTCACATCCAACAGTATGGACGTATCTCCATGCATCACTCTCCCTACAAACTTCATCTCAGTTAAGCCTTTTTTCCCTTTGGAGCCGCAGTAACATTACATCTAAACACCCCCCTGTGTGTTAGTGGTCTTAAGTACGGTATTGTGGTGAAAGAGCACTGCCCCGTTCTTGACCTTGTCACTGGTGAACAGTATCACACTACCAGGAAAACTCTGTGGAATCATTCAGAACACTGCTTTGCGGTGGTGTGCTATAGTCATCTATGTCCAGGCGGACTAGCACAGCTACTGTATCATTTCATGGATACATTTTTAAAATGCAGACTGTGAATGTCATCTGCAAAGTTTGTTTGAGCTCAGTTATTACTCCATCTTGGATTTCCACCTGTATGTTTCCTGTCTTTACTGAGAGTCTGGTAAAGTTTGAGGCTTCGTTCTCTTCGGAACAAGTTCACCCACATGAATTGAACTGTAACAGTTCATTATTCAGTAACTCTGTTAATGAGCTTCAGGAGTGAAGAGACTGGCAGCTCCTACTGTATACTCCCTCTGAAAAGAGCAATATAACTGCGTCGCTTCTGCACTGGAAAGAGCTAACTGATGGGAAAATGCACTGTGAAATTATTCTAAATATCACATGCACTTAAACTGATATGAGTTTTTGACAAAGTCCATACATTGCCACAACACTTAGGCCGAATTGAGGAGATCCCCAAGCAGAAGAAGGCAAAATGCCAGGAACTCGTTGCAGTCTGCAGGGGGACTGGGTTGAAGGTTTGCTGTGAACCCACTGAGGTGGGCTGCAGGGGGTTTCCAGGGCAGCCTCTGAGAGTTACCGGAGATGAACATCAGTGAAGAAGGAGCTTCCAGGTGGTTGTGGATCAAAAGGGGGGGATCCGTGGTGTAGCATGGTGCTTGGACACAAGCCGGGATCTGACCATTCCCAGCTGGGTCACCAAGGTGAGGGTATCTGAAGATCAAAGACCTCAAATACCTGACAACACAGGGTACTTCATAGATGACATGTCCAAGCTGCCCATCTATGCAGATGATGTTTCCCTTAAACCTGACGTGGGTCTTCTTTAGGTTACTAAACAGCACATTGCTGTAGATGGGTCCAAACTACAAAATGCACCAACTGTCACCTAAAGCATTTAATACCCTGATGATACACATGCACCTCATACAGCCTACTTAAAAAAAAAAATCAAATGTGAACTCTATCAGAACCATAATCCAGCCTAATAACGATTTGGTTTGTGAGCTTTACAAACAGTTTGACTGGAGAAAACAAAAGCTAAACACCACAGTGACTCAGATGTCCTTGTTAACAGCCCAGCTTATACATCAGAGCAGTAACTAGGTCACACTTCCTCTAGAGACCACAAATGACAGTTCCCACAGTCTTTAATGGAACTTACATCAGAAAACAATTGTAGAAGAAAACTGACTGAATAAAATTAGCTTTGGAAATGTACTTAGATACCAGATAAATTTCATGTATTTGGACTCTACTTACAAAAGAACATGTATGATATATGATAAAAAGTTACATTTGATCAATTTTAATTTTGTCCATTCATTACTAGCTTTCTTGCCAGTTGTTAGTCTGTATTAGACAACTACATGCCAAAGATGTGTAATAGGTGCTGTGTTGTTGGCTGTACAAGCAACAAAGTAAAAAAAAAAAACAGACCTTCAGTTTATTCAGTTACCAAGTTGTAAAAAAGACCTGGCTAGAAGGACTTTATGGTTCCAGGCTATCACAAGGGAAGACAGCGGCAAGGCATCTCCAAACATCTATGTGTGGCTAATAATCGCTAATAGCAGCTAGCCATTGGCTTTGATTACTATCATTATATACTGTATCCTACTGTATAACACTTACTAGCATACTGACTGTAGAGGAGGACTGATAACAAATTTCACTTTTAATTTGCTTACATGTGGACTCAATAAATATGTATCTGGCAGGACACCTCTGACCACCGGGTCCGGTCATTGCACCAACGTGATGCTGGAAGGATGGACGGACATTAAAGTTTTGACAAATGTAACTTTTTCTCATATGTAGCAAGTTTTAATTCAGGCAAAGTTGATCAATTGGAAGCAGACATGCCGATTCAGGACAATATGCAAGCTAAATTCATTCGGTTGATTTCTTTTGGGTTTGCTCTGTACTGATATTTACACTGAAGTCTACGAGAACCAGCATTTGTTTTCCCCCAAAAGGAGGGGTGTACAACGGCTTCAGTGTAGTAGAATAAATGCAGAAAACCATGAGTTACAGTAATGAGCCTGAATGAGACATCTTAAAGGAGACATTGTGCATTTTCTGGCATAATATTTAAAGTATCTAGACCCTAAAGATGATACAAATTCAGGTTTAAGCTTCAAAATCTCTCTCAATGTTGTTGGCTTTGTTGATTTCTTTTCCCTTCTCTGAACCTTGGCTGAAAACAATCCTGTTTTGGTCCCTCCTTACCCCTTGTTCTGATTGGTTGTTTGTTTTTCTGAGTGATAGCACAGTTGGACCAATCACAGTTCTTGGGATGTGGCTTATGCAAATAAGACAACACACCTGTAGGGAAATCAACCATGCTCAGAGCTGACCTGAGTCCAAGTGGGCGGGACCCAGGCCTCAGGCTCAGGTGATTGACAGGAGATGTGACATCATACCTGATGGAGAAGCAAACTGTGGGTTTCCAGGCAGATTTAGCTGACAATGTGTCCTTGAACTGACTGTTTTGATACTGTAACATTATATTAGGGTCCAGGAACATGTTTTATTGTGTTAAAAGCACAGAAACTACACCTGCACATGAACTGTGATATCTTCTAAAATCTAAATGTCTAAGATGATATGTCATGTCATTCCAAACTAAGACGGCAGTGGTTCTTTGCTAATGGAAATAATGCATATTCAAACAGAGCAGGAACGTGAGATCTGATTACAAGTGGTCACTCAATACACAGGTGTGTAGTGACGTAAGATCTGTACACCTGTGATCTGATCAGTTAATGCCAGGTGTGAATGGGGTCTCTGAGTTCAGTTTGTTTAATTCTTATCTGATTCAGAGCAAACGACAAAGCCATGAATCATTACGTCCAAATCAGCGTGAGGTTTTCACTTACAGAAATGGTGGGAATTGGAAATAAGATCCGTGTTTGGGAAAAGCTGTGGTCACCTCACTGTCAGGGCTTGTTTTGTCAGCTCAGGCCATCCATTCTACAAATATACCCCGCTACATTGTTTACCCCTCCATCTATGTGACCTCTCACCTCATGTGGGTCAAAGGTCACAACTGCGGGGTTAAAGGAATTAAACGAGCATCTTGCTTCCTCGTTTAATTTATTTATGTTTAAAAGGAGCCACTGCAGAATAGGCTGTGTAATTAAATATGCATCTGATCACTGCGGTGGAGTCTGCGTTTTCAGCAGGACGGAACGTGGAGAGGGTGTAGGCGACCTCCAAAATAAACTGTTTGCATCGAGGGAAAAAGGAAAACGTACAACCTGTTGGTAGCTTCTGCTGGTACTACATATAAATATGTTGGGAAATTAATTCATGGTTATTTTCTAATGCATCTGGTCGAAAATAACATGAATTCATGACATGACTTTTATTTTCTGATTTGAAGTTTGTATCACCCATGATACATCGCCCATTGAGCGTATAAATAAATAATTAATTGTTCAGCTTTGAAAACATTTTATAGTGTATTAATTAGTTAATTTATTTCATATTTTGTATGCACACATTTTAAAAAGTTGAAAAAAACTCAAACGGGTACTTGCATGTATTTGCATGTGCTTTGAACACTGAAAACAGTCTATTTTTTTAATAAACACCAGCTGGTTCAGTCCTCGCTCTTCCCAAGTATATAAAACTCATCTTCATCATCATCTTCTTCGTCACTGTCTTTTGGATGAAGATCTGATAACAATCCGCACATTTCTGTACATTTAACTTCACCAAGTGCATTATGTACACTGGTGGCTTCATCTATAATATGCATTTCAGAGTAAGATAAATAGTAATTAATACTTCACACTTTACATTATTTATATTACTGAGTATTTGTAGAATCTAAAGTTTAAAACAGGAATATGCCTGTGACTGATTATTGTCCACATAGACAGACATTTTGGACTTTGTGAACAATACATCAATATACGATTGAATGATGGCGTGAAATCACACGACCTGAGAAACTACTGTAAGTAGTTTATTATCATATACAGATTAGAAACTTAAAGCCTCCCAACAGACAAATGTCAAATACCTGTAATGCCCCAGATACAAAACCCACCGTCACACACCCCTCCCCTCATGTCATGCATCTGTATACGTAAATAAAATAAGTTAGGTGTGTTTTGTAGGTGACTGATTTTTACCAAAACCACATGTTATGCTGTTCCAAAAGGTTGGTTATTCTGCTTCACAGTTGTTTTTCTTACTTGTTATTGTCCTATTTTTTACTCCGCCCTCTCACTTCTTCATGTTCTATTCTGTCATCTGCTGCTTTTCACCTCTTGAATATTGGGATTGCAAGGCGTACACGGGGCTGTTCATCCCTCCATCGACGCTAAAAGGATCCACTATGCAGCTTATTTTGGACAGTTACCATCAGTAACTCCTGAGCCAGACCATGATGCAATGCACACTCCCTCCTGAGCATTATCCTCGTCTCTACCGTGTACCCTCGTCTCTATCTCACTCTAAATCCCTCTTTTCCTCAACCTCTGTCTTTTGTTATCTTCATATGAATCAAAAACACATCATTTCTCAATTTTCAATTGATTTCAGAAATAAGTTATGAGCACATTCTTGAGATTTGCATGGCCTCGAAAGGCTTATCTTGAGCAAAATAACTTCAATGGTGAATTTTTAGCAGCAAGTACAATGCAATCAGTGATTTAGTTCTTATGTTCCGTGACGGGGTAGTGCACAAGTGCATTTACTCCCTTACATGTACTTGAGTAGTGTTTTCAAAAATACAGTATGTACTTCTGAGAGTTGTTGTTTTGTAGAATACTATTACATTTACATCTGTGCTGAAAAAATGTGCTTTTACTCAGTTACATTTGACCAGAACTCAATGAGTAGAAGAAAAAAAGGTACAGATTGTAAAAAAAAAATGTACAAAATAATACATTTTTAAAAACCCTAAATAGTCGAGTAAAATTTCAAACATGAATATATTTAGTAAATGAGCAAAAATGTACAAAAAAATCACAAAAATGACTAACAAGAACAAAAAAATTTAAATCAACAAACTAGTTACCACTAATTACCACTGACACACACTGCAAGAGGACATTCATCACTGCCAAGTCATAAGCCAAGGTAAGAATACATTCCAAATCATTTTTAGAACTAATTTCATGCATTTTGTTTCAGATAATTAACATAACTTCCATTTCAAATAATAATATTGAATAAATGCGCACTTATGGGTGTGTAATACATACTTTATGTGGGAGTTTTCATGGGTCCAGAACAGATTAATTGGTTTTACATGTATCCTATGGAAAAACCAGCACCAGCTAGCGATTGTTTCGGCCAGTGAATGTGAACAGATTACATTCGTTAGCCGGAGTACCACTGTACTTCTACCTGAGTATTGTTTCGGTTTACTCTACCCACCACTGGATATAAGTTCAACATGTAAGGGAGTAGAAGGTGCAGGATTAGGACGGGGATGGCTGCCGGGTCAGGGAGAGAGCGGCGATGAAGGATGCATGAATGGAGGTGGCAGGCGGGTTGTTTTTCTACCACCTCTGCTCGGTCTGAGGCTCAGCGGGACTATTACACACCCCGTCTGCTGGTTCACATATCACACATTCCTGTGTGCGTACAACGCAAGAGGGGAGATGGAAAAGGGAAGCAGGACAAGGAGAAGGAGAAGCAATTTGATACAGATGGGTAGGCATCAGTGGTGGAGAAAGAACGGGGTTGGTACGCCCCGCTGTGCACGCTCACATAATTCAACCAGAAGAACTACAAATCAAACTCCAAACTGCCACACTCGCTGACAAACAAGCAACGCCGGAGCACTTACTGTACGTACTCCGCACCGACCACATTTTGTGTGGTCATCATGACCTGTGTGTATATTTTAGCTTTGGGGAAATGAGGCCTGGTAACCCTCATCACCCCAAAGGTCACTGATACATAAATGAGTTCAAACATCACACACACAC
Source organism: Pseudamia nigra (assembly GCA_029823295.1). Taxonomy (NCBI): domain Eukaryota; kingdom Metazoa; phylum Chordata; class Actinopteri; order Kurtiformes; family Apogonidae; genus Pseudamia; species Pseudamia nigra. The sequence goes on from JAQQAE010000285.1 coordinate 36,143, forward strand.
ACGGTTCATGTTCATATCACTTGTGTCGCCGGCAGGTTAATTAACGTGGCCAGTGCAGAATGTGTCCATGCTTCCACTTTGCATCATGGCCAATATTTACCTATTTGTCGCATATTTGATCCAATTTTGCATTTTCTGTTGCTCGTTTTGTTGCTTATTTTAATCATCTTTAAAATTTTTGTTGGTTATTTTATTCATTTTTTGCTCATTTACTTGATCTT
>JAQQAE010000286.1:0-36352 GCA_029823295.1 Pseudamia nigra
GCTTTAAAAGGACAGTTTTCCATGGGGTGTGTTTCCACGGGGCACCTCGGCGCTGCCATGCCACACACACACCCACACACACACACACACACACACACGCTGTTGGGGCAGCAGCAGTCAATGAAAATCAATCCCTGTATTGCTGTCAGTGAACAAGTGGCTACCTGCTGGGTGGAAAAAGGGCACGGTGAGAAATGCTCTCAATCACTTTCAATTAATGCCCCCTCCTCATTCCATGAAGGGGCTTTAAAAGGACAGTTTTCCATGGGGTGTGTTTCCACGGGGCACCTCGGCGCTGCCATGCCACACATATTGATTTATGATCGGGGTAAGAATATTTACAGCTGCAGAACGGAGACTGGACCGACTGGCACCAGGGAATCGTTACAGTTTGGAAAACTGTAACCATTTAAAATCCTTTAAAGCTGCTTTTCCCAAACTTTAGAGTCATAACACCAAATTAGGTTTTTACTGGGTTGCACATTTGCTTGCTTTATTCATTTCCTCAATTATTTTTTTTTAATTTGGAGGATTAAGGGGTAGAAAATGGATGGATGGATGGATAATTTCCTTCATTTTTGTATCTATTGTTTATACTTTTTGGTTCTTGTTTCATTATTTGTCCATTTTCTTCATCCATTTCTCTTTGATTTATTTACTGCTTATTTAATTCATTTTTGCTCCTTTTGTGGACTATTTTGTTCACATTTTTAATTTATCTACTCATTTTTGCACATTTGTTTAAATTATTTTCTTTGCTTCTATTCATGTTTGTTTTTGTACGCCTTGTGCATGACTTTGTTAATGTTTTTCCTAATTTTTGTTCACTTTGTGCATTATTACATACAGATTTAATATTTTTTATTAATGTTTGCACATTTTTACAATAATATTGTTTGCTTTTATACATATTTGTATATTTTTGTACACTTTGTGCATGACTGTTAATTCTTTTGCTAATTCTTGCTCATTTTGTGCCTCATGATGTCCACATTTTTCATTTTTTATTCATCTTTGCACATTTTTATAATATTTTTGCTTGTTTTAATTCATACTGTATGTGTTCATTTTTGTTCACCTTGTGCATGGCTTTGTTTGTGAGTTTTTTTTTCTCATTTTGTGATTTTTTTCATATTTTAAATGTTGTAATTGTTTTTCACACATTTTCCTATGTATGTAGTTTATTTGTTGATTTATTTATTCTTGTTCACTTTACGTCGTATATTTTTTGTTGTTATTGTTCATTTTGTGGAGGATTTTGTTCATATCCTGTTCTATTTTGTTCACATTTGTCTGTTTTTGTTCACCCTGAAGACCATGTTGTTAATGTATTACTAATTTATTAGTCATTTAAAAAAAAAAATTGTTTACTTTTTTTGCTCACTTTGTTGATTAAATGTAAATGTTTCATAGTTTTGTTCATGTCAGCTTAATTTTTTGGGGATTTACTTTTTATTTGCACTCTTATTGTTAAGTTTTGTTCATTTTTGTAAGTTTTGTGGGTTTGTGTTCATTCTTATTGTCCATATTCATTAGATACAGTATGTTGATTTCTTGCATGTCTTTATTCTTACAGAGCATATCTTTTACATTAAAATAGTAAAATACATTAAATGTAAAGTTATGTGGAGCCATTGACTATATGAAAATAATCAATATTAGGATGATTTATAATGAGTTTTTCAAATTTGCCCCCAAGGTGACTCGAAATGTATCTCCTGGGTGAAAAAATTTGGAAATCACTGCTTTAAGAATAATTTGACTCAGAACGCAGCAAGTGGTGATCGTATTCCAAATGTGTACAAATATTAAAACCATTTTCCTCAATAATCTCTTTGCTCCTGTTGTGATTTCCAGACAGTTCTTATCTCATGCTAATAGTGTGGATAATGATAATAAAAGACAGTGTGTGTGCAAGTGTGTGTGTGTGAGATCAGAGGCGTCCCTGCTTGAAATGATTAGAAGGTTGGAGCCATTATGAGCTCCTCTCTGCCTTTTGTATCTGCTGTAATGAATATTGAGGGGGGTATTTGGAGCACTTTGAGGAACTAACAGCCTTTTTAATCCTTTAATCCTGAGGAAAACCAATTTCACCCCTATACACACACACACGGACACATACACACACATATCATTTGAAAGGAGTTTCACTGAGAACACTGTGTGTGTTTAACCTGCTCTCGTTAATTTCCCGGCTCAGAGACCTGGTGATCCTGGAGATTAGGTTCATTAAAATCACATATTGTACGCGCTGTAGTGTGTGTGTGTGTATGTGTGTGTGTGTGTCAGCATCAAGTGCAGATAGGGAAGGGCCACCAGCGTCGGGGTTATCAGTCCAACACCAGGGCGAAGGTTTTGTTCGAACATCAGGGGCATTTTTAGTCAAGCATCTGTGGATCCTCCTGGAAAGGTTGCACCTTGATCCATTCTTTTCCTGATCTCTGGTGGATTGTTAATGGATTGTTTGTGTAGGAAGAGAACAAAATGAGAAAAATGGCAAGCAAATAAACAAAATAAGCAATTATAGGGACAAAATAAGCAACCGTAGGAACAAAATGATCAATATAAGCAATAAAATGAAAAAAAAAAAAATCAATTATGGGAACAAAATGAGAAAAATAGGCAAGAAAATGAATAAAAATTGGACCAAATATTTATAAGGAGATCATCTATCTTTTGTACTGTACATGACTTCATGTTAGAATTAAGATTTTATTCCTATAAAAGGTATGAGTATTGAAGTGTGGAAGGAAAAATGCTCAAGAAAGTTAACAAAATAATCCACAAATGGCAAATTAACCAAATGAATCAAAATGGAATAAAATAACAAAATAAGCAGTAATTTAAAAATAACCAAAAAATAGACAAAAAATTACTTTCCACTGAGTGAAACAAAAGTAACAAAAACATTAAAAGCACATCCTGTCAAACATGACATTAAATCAAAATGAACCTAATCAAAGTTAAATTGAGCCAAAAATGGAAACATTATCGCCATTATTAACAAAATAATCCATAAAATAGCAAACATGGGACCAAATATTCACTATAAGGTGATAGCCACAATCCTTTTTAAGTATGAATATTAAAATATGAAGGGAAAAATAGGCAAGAAAGTGACCAGAAATTAGCAAAAGGTGAGGGAAAAATGACCCAAATAATCCACAAACAGTAAATTAAGAACATAAATGACAAAGGTATTGAATAACAAAATAAGCAATAAAATTAAAAACTATATAAAAATAGACAAAAAATGAAGCAATTAATCCACTAAGTGAAACAAAAGTAACAAAAAATGAACAGCATATACTGTCAACCACAGCATTAAATCACAATGACCCTAATCAAAGTTAAAATGAAAAAAAAAAGACAAGATTATCTTCAACATAACTGAAAAAATGAAGGGAAAATAAACAAAATTTCCAACGGTGAACAAATTAATTGAGAACATGAACCACACTGGATGAAAAAAAATCCACATAAGTAACAAAACAACAAAAATAAAAACAACAAAGATGAAAATAATGGAGAAAATGAACAAAATAAATGGCCCCATCACACACACACACACGCACACACACCCCCCCACACACACACACACACGCACACACACACTCCCTCCATCCCTCCGTGAAGCCCCCTGTGGCGACAGTTTGACCCTGACAGGTTTGACTCCAGGCTGCTGTAAACACCCCCGCTGTGAGGAGGGCCACATAAACCTTAAGAAAGTTTTATCCTTTAACCTTTGCTTAGCGGGGGGTCTAATCCTCAGGGACCAAACCCCCTTAATTTTAACATAGAGACCTCAGAAAAGTGTCAATAAATTAGCAAAAAAAGTAAAGAACATGAAGCTGTAAAACTGAAACAAACAATAAGAGTAAATGAGACTGTTTAGCAAGTGATGGCATTAAGCACAGATGCAGATGGTGAGGAACTCAAATTAGGCTTTTGTTCATAATTCAGTTTTTGTTGCGTTCCAAATTGCAAGCTTTATTTATTTTATTAATTTTACATTTGGTATAAAAGGATATTTTTCAGATGAAACTCATTAATATTGTCCTTAAATCAACTGCACCATTGAAAAGCGTAAATGAGACAGGGACAAAAGTTATTAAAACTGTTCAAATGACCCCTTGGCATCCTGGACCTCCTCGCAGGTGGCAGCAGATGATGCTCAGCATGTAAAACATGACATGGATCAGTTATGTTGGTTCCTTGTTTCAATGCAGCTCATGGGTCAACTGTAAAGACAGACAGTTGCAGCTATTATCTTCAATTCAGTCTGCGTAGCCAAAGCCGATTTGACTGTAGATGCACAGACAGGTTCCCGAATAAAGCAGTGATGAGCTAACGAAGCTCTCAACAATGTCATGACATTGTCCATATACTGTATTTCTTAGGCTGTGTTCACACTGTAGACATGGGCAGCTTTGATGACATTCACATTGCAGGTAAGTGTCCCAAATCTGATCTTTCAGTTCTGATTTGGACCAGTCCTGGATTCATTGCCATCGCCTGCTGAACAGGGTTTAGACGAAGCAAAATGTAACATGAAACATCAGAGCACTAAATTGAAGTTTAAGGACTCATATACCGTATAGTAGAACAAACATGACTACTTGATGCTACACACTTCCAAGTAAAGCTTAGAATGCACTTGCAGAGTAAGATTTTTTTTTTTACAATATGTCTCACCAAAGTAAAAAATCCCCTTCCTTTAATGCAGTTCTGAAAATTCACTCCTTCACTCAAATTAATAAATTACTTAATGGATTTGATCAGTAAATCTGAAATGCTGTATGAATGAAATCTTTCATATGTGGCTCTGAATGAACTACAGGTCTCCGCTTTTGCAATGTGACTTTAGTGTGAATAGTGAATACCGGTAATTCATGCATCTTTTACATGACTATTCACAGCAACTCATGTAGTATAATGAAATTCCAATGAGCTCAATCTAGAATATGTACAGTAGTATGCAACATGCTGTAAATGACTCCAAAAACACCATCCATAGTAGTAAAACACGGATAGAGACGACTTTAAAAAGATGACATAACTGCTTGTCTCTTTTTACTTCAGGACCATGACAATTTCACACCAGAATTTGACATTGGCCACATATAAGAACATATTGTGAACATTCAAATAAAAAATCTGATCTGAGCAGTAAATCTGAATTGAACACAAAGGCTGACAGTGTAAACAAAGACTTTAGTCACTGCAAAGAGTGCTGCAGTTTGCATTGTTCTGCATTTATGACATCTACTAATATTTTGTAGTGTCTTAAAACATGACTCTTTATTTCCCGTGTTGCTTTGCCACTGAAGCCTCCTTCTCTGCTCCGATTCCACTCTGCTTTCCACCAACACAATTTTATGTCATAGGGCCTTTCACCGTGTCCTGCTTTGAAAAGGATTTTGTTGAGCCCTCTGCATTTCATGTATGAAAGAGGAAAAAGGAAATGTATAACTGCAGGTACCCGTCTCATTTTCTAATGCATCATGAGCTGCCAGTTTTGTAAAACATATCAATGACGGCTGCAGGATTATGTTTATGTAAGACGAGCACATGCCGCTCACAGTGGTACTGAGGAACCTTGATAAGGAAGCAAAGGAGATATGTGTGTGTGAATTCCTTTATGTGTGTCTGCATGTATTTGTCGACCTCGGTGCCTTTCTGCATCAGTGTGTGTGTGTTTTAGTGTATTTTTCTGTGCAGCTCCTATCATTGCTTCATAATGGAGGAGTGTCTGGGGAGTTTTATCACCGCGCCTGGCTGTTCGGGAGACTCCGGGGCCACGGACCCCGCTCAAAGGGCCCCTGCTGTGCTGAAAAGGTGACAGAATTGAAAAGGCAGAGGAGTACAGGGAATGTGTCTTTGTGCGTTTGCGTATGAGGCAGCTACAGAAGGGGTGCATGCAAATGTGTCGGAGTCAAGAGGGCAGCACACAGGAGAGCATCAGGGACCAACAGGCCAAATCTTAACTCTGCTCCATGCCTTCCCAGCATGCCCCGGGGCTTTGTTTGGTGGCTCCAAAAGGTGAGCTGCAAAATAATTAGACAGATAAAAGCGACGATGAATGGAGAAGGTCAGATAAGGTCTAATGAGAACGAGCTGGGACAGAGAGAATAGAGGGGGATAGAAATAAAAATATATAAAAATGGGGATGAAAAGAGCTGAGACGAGGAGGAATGAGAGAAGGAAGAGGAAAGAGACGACAAAGGGGTGCAGATCGGAATCAGGTGGTTGATATTAATGCGTGAAATGATACAAACCAGGTGATCTGATCTTTTCCTGTCAGTTCCCCTGTCCAAATCTACTGTTGGAAAGTAACTCAGTACATTTACTCAAGTACAGCTTTGGGATTCTGGTACTTGTATTTCCATTTTATGTTGCTTTATACTTCAGCTCCTGGAATTTCAGGGGCAAATATTGTACTTTTTACTGCAGTATACGTTGCTGGCAGCTTTAGTTACTTTCCAAATTAACCTTTCATAAGAGGGATAATACAGTAAGCTTTTAAAATACAATGAAAGATAAATAAACTCAGTTTTAACCAGGCTCACTTGTCTGATATGAGTATGAGGAGATAACAGCTTGACCAAATCGTGTCTCACTTCCGATAACTGTTCAAATGATCTCAACAATCATGCCAAAGTCTGAAGCCATCATTCCCTCCCATTAATCACATCACAAGCCCAGATTTATTTGGCGTCCATAAATAATAATGAATAAAACTAGATATAAAGTGGTTGAAACCTGCTCCCATTCCAGCAGCAGCAGGTGTGTTTTGAAGTTTGGTTTGGTTTCCCGGAGGCCTCTGAGTCACTCTACCATGTACGTACACCCTGTTTAACCTTAGATGTGTTGTAACCAGAGGTGGGCAGAGTGAACAGAAACAGTACTCAAGTAAAAGTACTGTTACTTTATTATTCTAATGACTCAAGTAGAAGGGGAAGTACTCATAAAAACAAGTACTTAATTAAGAGTAAAGTAAAAAATCTACTCAAGTAGTGAGTAACTTTATAATGTGGAATTTATTACAACGTAATGGATGGATGGAAACTGTGTGTAAAGAGGTATTTTGTTCATTTTCCTTTATTTCCATGATTATTTTGATTACTATTTGGTGATTTTGTTCATGATGTTGTTTCATCATTTTGATCTTCTTGCTCATATTGCTGCTTATTTTGTTGAATTTTTTGTGCAATTGCTTAATTATATTGTTCTTTTTTGTTGATATGCTTGATTATTTTCTTTTCTTCTTTTTCTTACCTTGTTTATTTTTGTTTGTATTTGCACTTAATACTTGACTTCTTTGTTTAATTTTTTGCTTATTTTCTCACTTTTTTGTGCTTATTTTCTTTATTTCCTTGATTTTTCTCCTCTGTTTTTTTCATTTAATCGATTACTTTCTTTACTTGAGGTGGAACCAAATGAGTAGAAGTCCATTATTTTCCATCACACATGGTACTGAATAGAGTAAAAAGTATCTACCAAACACTCACATGAGTACATTTTATGGGAAAAACTACTCTTGTACATGCAAAAGTGTGAAAGTACTCGAGTACTACCTGCCTCTGCTTACAACCGCCCACTTTTTGTCCAAAACCACTCTGATTGGTTGAACTGCACGTTGTTTCCAAGGAGACCAGGGATCAGAATAAGACACACGGCTACTGTAAATACAGAATAATGCCAGTTTCATAAATACCTTTCTATAAAAAAAATGTTGTGATATCACAAATCCCAAACATTGAATACGGCTTGTTTTTTTTCTGTTCATCTTATGTGGACTTCTCGGGACTGACAGGACTGAGTTTTATTTTATGACAGACTCTATGCAAACCCAGTAAATATGGATTTTCACAGCATGAAACCTGTTTTAAATACCATTTTCAGGATTTTTCCCACTAATTTTACCATGCTGTATTGGTAATTTATTAAACTAATGGATCTGAGTTCTTCTTCCGCTACTACCTTACGTCTTCTCACATTTAAAAACACATTGGAAACTGAGCTTTGTTGACCGTAATGACATGTTATCCCTGTTGCTTTTTGTTTCTGAATCTATCTGATCTCTCTCTCTCAGTCCTGTGTGTTGTCTCTTTGTATCAGTATCATCCTGCAGTCGATTATGTGGCACCTCTCACCCCGACGGTTATGACCTGCCCTGAGGTTTAACCCCGACACACGTTCTCCTCTTCAGTACTTTTGGACATCGTTCTACATCTTTGTTCATGCCTTTATACAAAAAGCACATTGTTAGTCATTCATTCTATTGTGCCGTGATACATTTGTCTTTGTTTTTGCCGGCTTTTATCCTTTTTCCATAATTTATTAAAGATCAACTGGCTGTGACAACATTTGGCAGTGAGGACTCAAACAGGAAGTGGGCCATATCCTCATTATGCACTCTCCAAACCAAAATTAAAATTGTCTTCAATTGTCTGCACCTGCATGCATTGTAAACTGAGGGTTTTTTATTAAAATCCTGCATCCTAAAAATGAAACAACAAACGGACTAACATGTTGGTGGAATGGTTTTAGACTGGTGTGATTGATGCAACCCCAGCTATTTAAAACTGTTCTCACGTCTTTGTTATTGCAGTTTCAGGTTTGTTAACAGACCAGTGTTTAATCCAGAGGAGGTAATGGTATCGATTCAAGCGACCAAAGCGGTTGAATACCCAGGAATAAGATGATCAATCATATCTTCAGGAGTCCCGGGCCACATGTTTTAGATCCTGCATTAATTCAATCCCCATTATCCAGGCTAAGGAGGAGGCCGTAATGGATTTGTGCACTCTAACAGAAAATGGCTTTTTGAACCAGCACACAATTAGCACTAAGAGTTTTGGCAAACCATACTCATATTATCAACATAATGGGAAATCAGCCCGCAGCTTTTTAAATGAGTTAGAAATGGGGGGTTAATAATGTGTACAGAAAGTTTTCAACTTTAATTTATCATTTCAGGAGAGACCATTAATCAAAGCAGCTGTGAAGTGATGTTTTTCCCTATTGATTTTAATCTGTTATTTAATCCCTTTAGTTAATTTCCCCACAAACTACCTTGTGATGGGGTAGAAATAAGCTTCCCATGTTCAGTGTCCACATATTTGCAATCTTTGCACACAGTAATATGAGGTATGAAGTGACTGCCTCACCCACCTGTACATCTGTTCCTCATCATTCATCATCACTTCTGTGACTCTTGATTCAGCTGATCCCTTCTTTGTCTTTTAGTCAGTCTAGTGTTCAGTCAGTCTCTTTGGCATGTATTCATGCATTTCCCCTTGAACTTGAGTTTTTAAAAAACTCTCGTTTTGTGAAGTATATTGCCGCCCACACCTCGTCAAGATGTTCACAATCTGCCAATATAACCCACAATGGAATGTGGTTTCTGCAAAGAAGAACTTCACATTTACCATCTTGTTTCTTACCACTTGTTTCTCATAATGTTTTGGTATTTTTTTAACATTGATCATGTAAACTACATGGACAGCTCAAAAACTTCACATATGTGCCGCTCAGTATTCAGTTGACGGTGAGAACATCATCAGTAGTCTCACACAATCATGTCTAGATGCAAACTCTGATGACAAACTACTGGATTTTGTACATATTCAGCTCAATAAATGGACCTCTACATCTTCATTAAGTTCATTCCCATAAACATATTCATTAAATGCATTCCCATAAACATATTTAATTTGCATTTTGAAGTTTTGCAAGAATAGGTCTATAAAACTGTCAAAAATTTGAGCAACATTCTAAAGTTTTGCTGGGGTTTTGAGGTGTTTTTTCTTTCTTTTTTTTTTTTACTTTTTTCACAAAACAGTAAATGTGCATATGTTGAAATAGAATCACCTTTTTGGAATTGTGCAGCAAACATTTAAAGGTGCACTCTACCATGTTGAGAATCTAGCTCTTAGCCCATCATTTGTAGCGTTCCGCTGTAAGCGATTAGACAGGTGACCTACCAGTCAACGCAGCTTACAACCTCATAGGTGCATGAGCTCATGCACTCACTAATAACCGTCGCAGCTGTAGCTACGACATAGTTAGCATCTGTGGTTGATCCAACCACAGGATGACCAAGAAGAAACAGCCTCCATTTCAGATTCCTTCAACATCATGTACTGCAAGAAAAAACAGACATACTAGCTTGACAACTGTATGTCTGTCAGCCACAAACAATTGGCCACTAGCTACGAGTTTGCCAACATCGTGGATTGCACCTTTAACTCATGTGATTCATCAGATGTTTGCTGTGTCGTCTCAGATAATCCACTAATGTGTTAACATGACTGGAAGATCAGGCTTGGACCGATGAAGAAACAAAACTGTTCCCAAGTATGCTGTTGATTATTACATACATGTAATTTAGATGGAGTTTTTAATGCAACCCCTGAATTGGGACACAGACAAAATGTTTCATGTGCAAGAGAGACAGAAACAGGATGCTCTACTTCCCCTACTCCTTTTATTACACTCATATGTAATGTAACCTACAGCGCCACCTACTTATGACAACCAGGGTACTGTGATTTGTTCCAAACCAGTTGATGACAATGCATGCATGTCATCATTGTTTTCGCAAATTTTCAAAAATTCCACATTTTATAGAAACATCTATTGACAAATTTTGAGCTTATCTAATGGAAATACTCCATGGTACATGTCTCCATGGCTTTGTATAAACCCCAAGAGGATCGTGAAAGTTTGGATTTGAACTGGAGGTAAAATTGAGATTTTTTTAAAGATTAAAATTCATGGCCAAGGTTATGGAATGTAAACATGACCTTGCTTTGCCTTTGGTTGAGAGCCACATCTCGTTTTGTGGCTAAATAAGGTTTCAGTGTCAGTGAACCAGACTAAAAGAATAATTCCAGCAGAAGTGTCAGGAAGAAAAGGCGAGAGTGAAATGGAGGCTAGTAGGGATTTTATGAAACATGATGACTTGCCTGTCTGGTAAACAAAGCTTCCTCGCCTGGTGGCCTAATACTCTGAAAAACTGCCAAATCAGCTGGTGAGCATTCAGTATGTGTGCAGGGATTAAAGCTAAAACCCCTGAGGCTGTGGCTCCCCCATATGCAAACACAGTCCGCTACGTTAACCCAGTTTGATATCACAATGCATAATCTCTGCTTTAAAAAAAAAAACGCACACAAACACACACAGACGTAATCTCTTCTTCCCGCAACTGTTGGGGTGTGACCTCCATGGCTTGGTGGATGCTGAGTGATGGGCCGCTCATCTCCGCGCAGCACGCTGTGTTAGGCTCATGAACAACACACACACACACACACCCCCCCCCCCACACACACACACACACACCCCCCCCCCCCCACACACACACACACACACTTGAACTTCCAAGAATGCTGTGTAGTTATTCTACAATCTACAACAAAAAGACAGTGTGTTATTTTGGTTGTACATGACTGCCTTGTTTGTTCCTTTCTCTGTATGTTTCATAGTTGTTCAGTAACACATGATTTCATAATTGAGACCTAAAAATTAACTCATATCATTAAACTCACAGACATCTTGTGTTTGTGTCCTCGGGCTGCAAAGGTGCCGTGATGTCTACATCTATGCAGACATTTATACTGTCAAATTAAGTCTCTGTTTTCATTGCCTTTACATCATAGTGTCTATTACATTGTTTTCACCTCTCATTGTTGTATTTACTCCACCTTCAGCTTTTGCAATTTTTAAAGTTTGTAGCTCGTTGCATCCTTTTGGTCTCATTTCTCTTCCATCACTTTTATCTTCCGTGGTCTGTTTGTTTTGGTCTTGTTGTACCCTTTACCGCTCACTTGTCGCGTTACATCTTTTACAAATTGCTTCAACATCAACTTTTATAACCTGTAACAGTTGGTAGCTTTTTTTGGACCCTGCCTGTACGTATGGAATCTCTGGTCTGAAGAAACACAATGGTGGATTTGAAAGTCACATCCCTACAACCCACACTTGTCTTTTCTCTGTTGTTGCTATCTTCTAAACACCAAAAGTCTCCTGCTGCCACAGTAATAGAAACCAGCAGACATATTTCCATTAATCAAATTCCACATGCATTTTGAACAAATTAATTAACTGATGATTTAATTGTAGTGTTTATAGTAATAATCTAAAACAGCGTCATTTTCATAGTTCCCTTGTATGTCTCTTGGGGATGCACGTGTAAAAAATGTATCATGAAGTACCCTGATGTTTGCATTTTTACTTAATCTGTTGAAAAAGTGTCTGGAAGGCGGGTGTATTTTACATCAGATTTAACTCAGCACATCTCTTGACTTTTTGTCTTGTTGTGTCTTTTAAATCAGTTTTGCTTTCTTGTAACTATTACCTTTTTTGTCGTGTTTTATCATCCCAGGTCTTATATCACTTTTCCATTTTTTATGTCTTGTCATGTTTTACAGCCTTTTAGAAATCAGGCTTCTCGTCTACATTCCACATTTCTCTGACGTCAGCATTTGTAACATCTAAATGAACTCACATACTATCACAAAGTTTCACTCAACTCCACTCAAGTAAAAGTATTGTCGCTTTATAATTACGGCGACTCAAGTAGAAGTGTGTGAGTAAAAGTAAAAAGGTATCCAATAAAAACTGAAGTAGTGAGTAATCTGCAAGTCAATTGTTTATTTCTATGATTAATTAGATTTTTTTCCATTTTAGTAACTTTTTTTTACTGATGTTGTTGCTTGATTTGTTCCTTTTGAATAATTTTGTATATCATTTTTCATTTTTGTTAACCTTTTCAATTATTTACATCATATTTTCTCATATGTTCCCTGTTCATATTGTTCATTTGTGTTCATTTACTTGATTGTTTTCTTCATCTTTGCACGTTTTGTTCATTTGTACTTTGTTCATTTCATCATTTCCTTGACTTCTTTTTGATTCAGGATGATTTTGTTCATCGTCACTCATTTTGTTGCTTTTCATGCTTGTTTTTGCACATTATTGCTACTTGATCTATGTATGTCGATAGTTCTCTTGATTGTTGTATTCAGTTTTGTTTTAAAATTCAATAGATCTGTTTTGTCACACCCCCTCAGCCATTCTTGAATTCTGCGTCTTCTTGCGAACAGCTCGGTCCTTGCCGCATGTAGCATCCTCGATTGCTGCTACTGTACCTTTCCAGTCTCAGCGTTTAAGCCACATAATGAAGTGACACAAACTTGGATGCGTTGACTGCTTTCTATTTTGAGTCCTCCAGCATCGGCCTGAGCCTCCACCGTTTTTCACACAGTTCAGCAACTTCCCTTCGTATCTGCACCTGGCACGCTGCATCAGACCTGTGGACTGAGAACAAATACCCATTAGTTAATATTTACACAGCATTTACAAAGCCACTTGTTCAGTCCGCTGTAGGTGCTGTGCAGATGTTTATCACTGTGGGCATTGATCCATGTCTTTCCATGCAACGGTGAGACTCTGTAAAGGTTAATTGGAAAACAAGACCAGTTCAGAGACTTTCAGTCATGCAAAACTAAAAGTTTAGATGGTGCTTCCTTCCTCTAATGGAGACCGGTGGCCATGTTTCTATCAGTGGATTTATACACGCATTTTGAAGCCATAGAAAAGGTTGGTGGAAATGGCAACATTTAATAAAATAATGGTGATTCTTGCTGACATTTTTATGCTTTCTTGAGGTGTGTTTTGCCTATTCCAAAGGTGTCAATGCTCCTTTTCCAAATTAGTTCAGATGTAGTGCTTATTTAACCCATACAGTGAGAAAACATTTATTTATGTCTAGTTTGTTCATTATTCCCTAGAAAATAGACAAAATAATCAACAAAAATGGGCAAAATAAGCAATAAAATTAACAAAAATAAACAAAACAATTCAAAAAATGACAAAGAGTGAACGAAAATAATTTTAAAAAATGAATGAACGTTTCGGCTGGTGAAATGTACATGTACAGTAAATTAGAGCCCTGGTGCTTTTTGTTTGAACATATCCATTCTGTTTCTGAACATATACAGTACAACTACAAATCCCTGGATCCTTTGAATGATCTGGTGGCTTGTTAAAGCTCGAGTTTGTGTCTTTTCTGTGTAGGTATATGAACGGAAGAAAATGAGCAAAACCAGCCCAAATTATGACAATTCATCAAGACAATGTACAATATAGTCAACAAAATGAAGAGGAATGAAGAAATAATGCAGAAAATTAACAACATAAGCAGAAAGGAAGTAAATAAAAAGGCAGAAGGTGAACAGGAATAAATAAAGTAATTAGGAAAATGAACAAAGTAAGTATGAAAATGAACAAAATGATCAAAAAAGTAACAATGTATTCAAGGAAAAAGACAGTGAACAGAAAAATGAACAAATGTGAACAAAATAACCAAGAACATGAACAAAAATGAACTACAATAATGAAAATGTATCAAGACAATGCACAATAGAATCCAGCAAATGAACAGGAATGACCAGAATAATGTAGAAAATGACGCAAAATTAGGCAAAATGATGAAAATTGATCAAGATAATGTGCAATATAATCAACAAAATGAGCAGGACTGGACAAAATCAGACAGAAATGAACAAAACAAGCAACAACTTGAGTGAAAATGAACAAACTTAATTAAGAACATGAACAACGTAAGCAAAAATATGAACAAACATAAAACTTGTCAAAGAAAAATTTAATTGCCCCAAAATAAAGCAAAATTAACAAAAAAAAAATCATATAAATGAAGGAAATAAATTAAAAGCATAAACAAACTTCAAGAAGGAACTGCACAAATTACAAAATTATCAGAAATAAACAAAATAACCAGTAAAATTAACAAAATAATTGATGAAATAAACAAAATAAGCAATGGGATGAACAGGCAAAATTGTAAACAAAATTAGCAAAATGCTCCACAATATCAACAGAAATGAAGAAAAATAAGCAAAAAATAAACAAAGCAATTCACAGAATGAACAAAATAGTCAGGAAACTGAACCAAGTCAGCAGTGAAGTGTGCAAAACAAGTAACTAAATGAAAAAAAATTGAATTTAAAAATGCACAAAATTAAGAAAATAAGCTAAATTGTAAACAAAATGCACAACGTTAGCAACAGAAATTAACACAAGTTACCAGAAAATGAACAAAACAATCCATGGAATGAAACAAAATGAACAAAATAGTCAAGAAATTGAGCAACTAAATCAATAAAATTGAAACAAAAAAAATCAATAAAATGAACAAAAATGGAGAAAATTGTAAGCAAAATGAACAAAATGTGCCATAAGATCAACAGAGATGAAGAAAATAAGCACAACATTAACAAAACCATTCACAGAATGAACAAAATAGTGAAGAAATTGAATAAAATAAGCAATAAAGTGAGCAAAACTAGCAACTAAATGAATAAAACTGAATCCCTTGAACCCCCCTGTCCCTCCTGTGAATGCTGCACCTATGTAATCATCCACAATTGTTTGCAAGCACTCACTCCAATGTGGAAAACTGTAGCTGGAGCCAAAAAGGATCGGCGAGGCCCTCGAGCTAAAGAGGACCCTCTTTACAAGCAATTCATCACCTTTCTGCGGCCTGTCTCTCCTCTTCCCTCTTACGTCTCTCTTGCTCTTTCCTGGCTTTTAAAAAAAAATCTTCGTCTCTACTTGTTCCCCTCACTTTCTCTCCGTCCAGACACAAGCCTCCTCCTCCTACTCCCGCTTCTGCCCCCCCCCCCTTCCTCCTCTACCATCGTCCCTGAGCCTCTGTCTAATCCTGGTAGCAGAAAGCTTCGGTTCTGTTATGGCGTATGGGTATCTGACCTCAACATCGCCTCTAATCCGGCTTAGTTCACTTAATGATGCCACTTGTGGTGCCACGAACGCCGCCGAGGAGTCTATAAAAGCCTTCCATTAAAATGCAAATCCGACCTGGTGGAGAAAAGCTAAGCGACACAAAAGTGGGAGAATTTGACCGCAGAGCCCCTCAGCTATGCAGCCTGATGCAGCAAAAGCTCCTTCCCAATATAATAACTGATGCTGTGATTACAACTGCAGCATGTTGGGGATGAAATAGACTCCTGTCCTCCATAGAACAAAACGAGAAAGAGAGGGGGAAAACTCAACCCATTCCATTTCAGAGATTTTTCTGTTGTTGTCAGGAAATGAACAAATGGTTATCAATGTTCAGAGGGGGGAAATCTCCCATCTCTTGGCCAGGTTTTTCCCAGCTGATACTTTTTTCTCCGTACGAGGCAGGAAATGAATTTTCTCCATACAACGACGTATCACCTCTCATCCTTCTCTACCTTTTTATCAGGATTTCCTTTTTACTGAGAGACTAAGGAGCGCCCTCTCCATCTCCAAACAGAGGAGATGTCGCGAGCAATAACATGCCATACACATCAAGGCTGATGTGCAATAGAGTAATTTCGATTTACAGAATTATTTGCCAGAGGAGGGATTTTGGACCAATATGTCTGCCGAGGGATTATCCCATATCGTGTCCCTCACAATACTCTGCGAGGTGTGTGATAGTGAATTAATAACCATATTAACATGCTTTCAAAGTGGCTATACTTCATTAAGTTAAAACAATATTGCACCCTTGACATTTCCTTTTCCATTCCAAGCTATTTATGCAAATATAGTCAAGCTTCAGTCAGCATGTATTTACATATTAGGTTGTTTAGGGTATATACAGCAATATATTTTCCTTGTGGCTAGAGTGATTAATTTGTTCATACATTTGCTAGTAGACTATATATGTGTTCATTCTTGTTGTCTATTCATCAGTGTATTCATCAATTACTACACAAAGGTTAAGTTAAAAACCCAAATTGGCAAAAAAATAATAAATTAAATATTTTTAAAAGTTCCAGTAAGTGTCAGATATTAAGTACAAAACCATTGCAGTGCATGCGATTGTTGACAGCTGAAAGCTATGTTGAAAGCTGCTGAAGTCATGCTTTTATTTTCAAAGGCTTGCTACTTTGTTAGGGATTGATTGTGAAATTTTCTGCCATTCATTTTAATAGGATGAAGTAAAAAAAGATGAATATTTTAAAAGTATAAATTGTAGGAATATGAAAATGAATAGGCAGTTCCTCAACAAGTTGTACATATTGGTACTTGAATGGTCTAAATAGCAAGCAATTCCAGAGCAACTGCCTCCATTCCCATTCATTTCAAAGGGGAAATATTATTACAGTATAAAAGTTAAAAATCTGAAAAGTAATATCAGATGTACTCAATAAGCAGAACACTTTGATACTTGAATGGTCTAAATAGTAAGTGTTTCCATTGCAACCATCTGAATTCCAAGTGATTTCAAGGGGGATGTCTTGGTAAAAAGTATTATGGATAAACATGTCAAAAGTAATATAAGCATTTACTCACTAAGCTGAACATTTTGGTGAACTGTCTATTCAGAAACTGTTTTCATATGAACCATTTCCATTCCTTGTTCCATTCTCATTCATGTCAATTAGAAAAAAAAACATTTATGAAAAATGCTGAATAGATAAAATAATGATATAATGTAATATCACACAGACATACTAGATGTATTTAATAAATTGTCTAAATTGAAACTGTTTCCATTCCTTCCTCTTTTTTCATTCATTTCAACAGAAACATTTTTTTTAAATGACATATTTAAAAAAATATAGAGGATAGAATTATGAAAAGAAATAACAGAAATATCCTCAACAAGCTGAACATTTTAGTAGTTGAATAGCTCAAATGGTAATAGTTTCCATAGTAACCATCTCCATTCCCATTCATATGAATGGAATTTATTTTTTTGAAATATTAAAGAGTTTAAAAAGTATTAATGACAAAAGCATAAGAAGTAAGATTTGGCATGTCTTGATAATTAAATGAATTTAACAGCAAGATTTTAGAAGGTGTATTGATGAGGAAAACAAGAAGGTGATTTCTCCTCACAGTCAGTGATTACGCGACTAAATATCAAAACATAGACTTACATGCAACAACTCACTAACAAACACAGATACAGACAAACTTGACAGAGATGACTAAAATCTGAATAAAATAAAGCAAAGTAAACAGTTAAACCGAGCTCATGGTTGATTAATAACAAAAACTTAACATCTTTATCTTCTCTACCCACCACCTCTGGGGAGGTTGGACAGGGTACTTCTCATTCCAAGCTGCATCTTGAAATGGAAAATCTTGAGGCAACACAAACATTGTTTTTGGCAGCTCGGGCCGATGAGGCAGTGTTGTTGGCTCTGTGTGGAGAACAAGCCTATTGAGAGTCAGGAGAGTGAATTTTGGGTCGCTTCAATGCCCGGTTGCTTGCCAGTGATTGGCCTGAGTCCTGCTGTCATGAAAATGTGGTCATGGTACAGAAACACACACAGACACATTGAACTCGGCTTTTTGTCATCATGTAGCATTATGAAAATCTGTGGAAGGAAAATGATACAAATTCTTCAGATATGAATAAAATAGCTTTAAAGTGAATATAAATGGAAAATTTAACATATTCCAAAGGGTATTTTCATGGGCATTACTCTTATTCTTTATGTACAGTCATACAGCTGTATTTCCAGATACTGTTTCTACCTGAGTCTCTGCTTCTCCTGCAAATTATAAAGTTTGTAATGTCATATATTGCCATAACGGAGTGATCTATTGTAACTTTCAATCTGTTGTTCCTATGTGAGGAAATGCCTGATGTCAGCCCCAGTAAGACAACATGTCAGGAGAACACTATCAACTATCAGCATGAAGAAAAATAAACTAAAAAAATTAACAAAATAAACAATAGCAAAATGAACAAAAGTCAAGAAAGAATACAAAAATGAGCAGCTTTATCAAGAAAATGATTAAAATAAATGAAATTTGGCAAAATATCAACAAAATAAGCAAGATAATTTAGCAACATAGTAAATTTAACCAAAAAATTGAACAAAACGGGCATACGTTAGCAGAAATAATCAGGAAAAGATCAACTAAATGAACAAAAATGGTCAGATATATGCATACAGTAAATAATAATTAGGTAAATGTGGAGCAAAATAAACCCAAAGTAGCAGAAACATTTAAAATCCTCTTAACACAGATCTTTAAATATGCTGCCTTTTGCAATCCTATGATTGCATATCCTGATATTGGGATTCCATTGCAAATTTGATACAATGTGCTGCTCTATTCAAATTAATTGTGCAGCTTCAGACAAAAATGTATTTTCTCCACTTAATTTAAAACGTTTTTAAAACAGTTTTATATTGTTAAACTCTCAAATCTTTACTTTGCATATGCTCTTACAGTACATACTGGATTTTTAATTTTTTCTTTCATTTTTTGCTTTGTACTTAATTCAAGTCTACATTGAAGCTATGGTGATAACGGTATATTTAGATTTTTCACTAATACAGTCCTACAAAGACCTATTATTTTGTGTATTTAAAAAAAAAAATGCATTTCCACTGGCTTCTTGCGCCCTGAGATGCGTCAAAGTGTGTTATATAGAGTGTGAAATAATAATTTTGAATCCAAATCAGTGAAATGAACTGTTCCATAGGACTGAAAATGTCCCATCTGTGCTCATTTGGCCTGCACGTGCCCAGGGGGAATTCAAAGAAATTAACAAATGGCATTCGATCAAAATGGCACTGAAACAAAAATGTAAACTCTTACTCACAAACCACAGCGCATAAAACAAGTACGTTTTTGTATGGAAGGTAAAAGTAAAAAGTTGGAGGACGTTTCAGCTTATACGAATAAAACTTTACCTGCAATCTTGGGTCCGTTTTAAGTTATTCTTAGCAACAATGGCATAAAATGTCCTGTGTAAATGTGTGGTTGCTCGTCTTTTGGAACAACAGTGTTAAGTTAGTTGTGGGAAATGGAGGGTGTAAAGTGGGATGGGAGAGAGATGTGTGGAGCATCTGCCTGCGGTCATGGTTCATTCACTTTCGCTATGGCCTCTCAGCCCTTTGAAAATGCAAGATGGTGAAAGAAAGAGAGAAGGGGGTGGTGGGGTGAGTGGAGTGTCTGTATGAAACCCTCCCTCGTTTTCATCTTATACATTCATCATATCCCCGATTACTGCTTTTCCTTTTTCTGACCGCGCTCATCTGAGTCTCTGGTGGTCTCTGGCTTTCGATTAAGGAAGTAAATAAAAAGATGGAGTTGCACTAAAACTCAGGAATGATGAGAGATTGTTCTCACAGGCCGTGCGCCCCGGGGGAGTGGTGATCTCTTCGCTCGTTTTTTGACTTTTCGCCTTTTCAGATGGTGTAAAACAGAAAGAGGGGAAAACCCAGTCAGTTGTTCTCAGGCAAAAAAGATGGAACATGCAGGCAAAAACCACCTCGAAATGATCTTTACTGATGGATTTATGTTTCTTAATAAATATCCCTGAGTATGCCATTCAGCCGACGGATTTATTTGAACATTGGGGATATTTTTAGATGCCGTGTTTGGATCCTCTTAGTGTCACCCTGTGTTCTGGTGAGTGGTTACTGAATCGGTTTGAACTTTTAGTGCAAGCAGTGAACAAAAAAAGCAAAAAATATGTGCAAAATAAGCAACAAAATAGACAATATTGAACTAAAGCAGCATCAAAATTGAATCCAAAGACACAAAATAGTACTCAAAATGAGTAAAAATTAACAAAAAAATCCCCAAAATGAACAAGTAATTACAAAATACTAATAAAATTAAGGAAAATGAAGAAAGAATAAGATAATTATCAAAAATGAACAGAAATATAAAGAAAATGAACCAAAATGAACACCAACCAAGGAAATGAACAGTACTAAACAAAAGATAAACATAAAAAGAAAATCACATATTAATGCAGAAAATAAACACAATGAGCCACAGATGGACAAATTTCAACAAAAATGAAACAAAATTATCCTCAAAATGAACAAACATGAACACATTAACCAAGAAAATAAACAAGAATGCACCAAATAATCAAGAAAATGAAGAAAATATGCATCAAGGTATATAATAATGAACAAAAAAAGCAACAAACTAGTTAAAATTAACCAAAAATAGAGCAAAATAATCCCCAAAGTAAACAAATATTTGACAAATATTTAACAAAAATTGAAAAATTTTAAAAAACTTTTAAGGAAAAAGAAGAAAAACTAACGCATTAATGAAAAAATGTACAGAAGAATCACAAAAATTGACAAAACAATTAAGGAAATAAACAAAAATGAACAAATATTTACAAAAAATTAACAACCTAATAAAAAACAGAAATGAACCAAAAAAACTTTCAGGAAAAAGAACAAAGATGAACTCATTTAATCAAGAAAATCCACAAGAAAATCAAGAAAATTAACAAACTAAGTATCAAAATGTATAAAAATGAATAAAATAAGCAGCAAATGGGTACAAAATGGGTGCAAAATAACCCCCAAAATGAACAAACATGAACAAAAAAAGAAACAAAATGATCAACAACGAACAGCAAATGTCTATTTATGTAAAGCAAGATTCATTTAGAGACCAAACCGTACCAAAACAGGTCTACATCATGAGTTACCCTGGAATATATTGACAAAATAAACAGCAAACTATGAATTTAAAATGTTTTATTGCAATCTACAGCTACGTATTCAATAATATGTGTTGGGTATTCTTTCTTCAAACCTGGTCAAAGCAGATAAACAGTTGTGACCAAATTCAGTTGCAATTAGAAGAGGCTCCATCATGGCTTCCTTGGGCCTCCTTGTTTCGGGTGCATTGATTCGTGTGGATGCAGTGACAAAGGTGGTGTGTTTGCATGTTAAAGGAGACTTTTCGGGCTGCAGAGAAAGACGTCAGGTCACCGTGTCACCGTTTGCGAGGCCTTTGGCACCGCGCTGATAAGCCAACACAAGCCGACACGTCCGACAGGGGAAGATGTATCTGCTTGTGATGTGGAGTCGCGCCAGGCTCTGCCCCGCCCGGCCCCGCCCTTATACCCACTTGGACCCACCTCCCCCTACATCTACTGACCTGGAGTCTATAGCGTCAGACAGCGAACCGTTACTTCTGAAAGTCCTCAGTAATCGTAGACTGACCTCAGGGCCATCAACGTCATAAGATAAGACCGATAAGAGATGTTATTTACCATTGCTGTTTCTAATGCACATTCATGCTCTGTTTTCCCCTTTATTCTGTAAAAGACTAAATTCCCTGTTTACATAGCCAATGAAAATGAATCTTCCTATTTACATGCAGCTTTTCCAAGTTCATAAATTTTCTATGGGTGACAGATGTCCCAGTGTATTTATTCCTTTAAACTCTCTCTTGAAAAGGTCAGGTTTTGATATTTGGGCATAAAACCTGCTGATACCATCTGTCATAAAGTTTAAAAGTAGGTGGGTTTCTCCTTTTAACCCTCTCATGCGTGGTGTCCAGTGATGTTAAACTTACAATAATTAAAAAGGCAAAAAGCAAAGCAAAGCACAATCAGACAGTGAGTAATTTTGAGTTAATATAGAGAAAATAATCAGGAAAAAGAAGCAACTTAGCAAAAGGAGCAAAATAGTCAAGAAACTTTACAAAAGTGGACAAAACCGGAAGAAAAATGAGCAAAACAATCAAGAAAATGAACCAAATTAGATGCAAAAAGAAGAAAAAATAAGAAAACAAGGAGAAAAATACAGAAAACGAACAAAACTATCAAGAGGATGTGAAGAAAGAAACAAAGAAGATGAAAAATTAACAAAATAATCGCGTAAATAAACCAAATTAGATGCAAAAAGACGAAAAATGAACAGAAATAAACTAAACAATCAATAAATTGCTTTTTAAAATGAACAAAACCAAGACAAACCAAAACTTTCAAACTGTGTGGGTGAGCCATATTATCTTTATACATGATCAAATAGTATAGTAACTAAAGCATTATTCTGACCTGTGACACAAGCATTTTCAACAAGTACGTCACCTAAAACTGTATTTGCATGTATTTTAAAGATGGTTTGGAAGAACCATGAGGCTAAACATGGTTTTAAATAATTCATTCATGAATGAAAGGGTTAACGAGAAATATGCAGCCGGTGTACCCATCTTTGTCTCAGTTGACTTAAGCACACACATTTTTAATGCACTGTACACTGTACATTAGGTCCTGTATATAGTGCATAACTCTGTAGCTTGTACTGCTACCTTACTAAATATATAAGCTATTAATTATGAAATAAGAAAAAGTAGACAAAAGTTCAAGGAAAAGACTAAGAAGGAGAAAGTACTGCCTTTAGCATTTTGCGCTCCAAGCTATAAAACTACATGGCTCTATAAATGTGCATTGTAATTTATGGAGTATCATTGTATTGTGTCACTTTATGTTGATGGAATATATGTGCAAAATCTCCCCTTCATGCAAACTTGACGTAAATATATGTCACTGCTGTAAATTATGTAGTGGTAGAAAACGAACCTGGGCCAAAAATAAATTCCAGGAGTAACTTTTTTTTTTTTTGGACAAACAAAGGCTTGAACTAAGATCTCTTGTTTTCCTTGTAGAATTCCTGTTTCGAGTTGCCTAGTGTCATTTCTCTCTGTCTGCGTCCCTCAGTCGACTACACTCTTATTTGTGCGTCCTTTGTCCTCTTGTGAGCCTCCGTTTTGTCCCATTAACTCAGACGTGTCAAGGCATGCCCATAGCTCGCTGTGCCCAAGCCCGAGCATGGCAAAGCAGGACAGATGGTTGCTAGGGAGGTTGCCAGGGTGGATCAGTGGGCCTGTGTGTGCGCGTTCAGTATCTCAAAGCCACGCTTCGCCGTTGGACAATGGCATCGCCGGCCCACACTGTGGTTGGGTTGTGGCACCAAGCCGCGACCCAATAATGCCGGTGCCGCTGAGGGTTGCGACCTGGAAACAGGGGCCGACTGCGATAACAGCTTGGCCGAGCTGCGGGGTGGACACCTTGTCAGTGTCGCCACGTCGTAACGCGTGAATGTCACTGTCCTGCTTGCTTGCCTGCCTGCCCTCCACCTCTTTCTTTTCTCCAATCAACTCTCCCCTCCCTTCCACACTCACTCCTCCCTTTTCTTCTTCCTTACAAGCCTCCATCTTGAGGAAAAACAACATGTCTTGGTGAGATATGAAGAGCAGAACCAGGAGGAAAGTAAAAGGATTTCCCTTTGATTTGCTGTGCCGTTCTATTCTCGGCGCGGTTTTAAATCTGACTCTTGGTGAACAGGGTGATTTTCACTTTGATGATGTTTTCTGCAGACTGTAATCCGTGTCTTTTGGTTTATGGCACTTTGTCAGTTTCATGTGTCTTCATTGAGAGTGGCCTGTCTTGCATGTAGCTATAATACAGACACCAGTGTATTATAAGATTACAGACCTGTATTTAGAGGCCTGTGGTGTCTTTTTCATTGCTCGACTGGTTCTAAATGCCAACACTTACAAAAGACCAGCACTATCCAAGATGCTGATGGATGTAAGGAAGTATTAATAACCACTTCATGTTCACACCCAAGCTATATTTCACAACTTTTAAGCCATTAAGAAACGGGAACATGGTTGTCATCTCCTTGACACTCAAACTCAGAAGTATACTTGACAGGATTTTTATGTTTTAACATTTTAATATGTAGACAAGATGTATGAATATAAACTCTAAAATAAGGCAAAATTAGCTAAATCCACAAAAACAACAAAGATTACCAGACATGAAAAAAGAATAAACAAAGATATTTGTGAACAAAAACATCAAAAGCAAAAAATTAAGAAGAATCCAATCCAACTTTATTTGTTAACACCTGCATCAAAGTGCATAAAACAAAATATAACTCACTAAAATGCAATTAAAAAGTGTAATGTGACTCAGAAAAAACACAACAGTCATACAATAAAGACAAATAAAAATCAGTGTCTCATGTGGGATCAAAATTAAAGATTATAGTGACAAAATGAAAGATATGCACTAATGAAGGCAAAACATACCAAATAGTGCAGTTACTAAAATGGATATACACATTAAATAGTCACAAAATGAACAAACTCGCTGAAATTAATAAAAAGGATCTAAATAATAAACAAAATTAACACAACAATTAACAAATCATCCACAATCCTCATCTGAATTTAGGAAAGGCAGTCTGGATTATTGCAGAGTGGAGGCAGTTGCTGTTTGCGGAAATCCAAAAAAACCCAAAGTATGTGTAAATGTAAACTTGGCTTAATTGTAACTGGACAGATTCCACTCAGCAGGTGAGTCTGTGGGTAACAGGGACAGGCTGCTAGTGCTGGCACGCTGCCCCACCAGCAATAACTCTAATGGAGCACTTTCAGAGCTCCTGGGAGGGGAATCAAATGATGTCAACCATGTCATAATCCAGCTCTGGCTTGGTCTAATAAAACACACTTTTAAGAGTCGGTGGACAGGGAACACTGGTTCAGGGTGTGGGCGCTGATCATCGCATCTATGACCTGACATCTATGACCTGACATCTGTGACGTTCGATGGAGGACATGAGTGGTAAAGTCAATGTGACCCTGTGGACTGTGTTTGACCATCGAGACTCTATGTTCGCATTGTGCTCGAGGAGGATCCAGCCGTAGGGTCAATCCTCATGCATTTACTGAAAGCAACATATTTTCAAATCTTACAAAAGTGGAAATGTAGTCTAGCTTGTAAAAGACATGTCAGCAAATGCTGCTTGGTTTTAGCATCTGCATGTACTGCTGTTACATCATGAGTCCGCCCCCTTTTAGACGATAAAAACTAGTGATCCTAAAGATTTTAAAGAGCGAGGACACTCAATCCATGATGATGATGATATCAGAGGGAAATTTCGAAGATTCTTTAATTATTTTCTTTTTCTTTTGAGTATATTTTGAGCCATAATTTAAATTGCCGTCAAAAGGGGCATGCCCACCGCCGTCCTCCTCTCTTCTAGGTCATGGGAACTTACTTGGGGAAAAGAATGGTACTATAGTCCTTGGCTTGAGATGTGTACCATTTGCACGTTTGTCAACTTAAAAGAACATTATACAAGTCAAGAGGGCCACAGTTTATCACATAAATAGTAAAATAGGTTAATTTTGTGCCAAATGGCTCAGTGGACTTCGCTTCTGTATCATGAAATATGTCACAGCACCTAAACTGCTGCAACAAATTTAACCTTGTTCTTCAATAATAAAGGAGAGAAAGATGTTTATACAATGTTCATACTGCACGTTGCCGACTTCCTGGTTGTTGTCTTTATAATAATGTATTTTCAGTCTTAAATCTCAGCAATTTACAACATACTGCTACTTTCTAGATTTGTGTGTCTATGACTTCAATTTTAAGCATAAACATGCAACAATAGTAATTCTGCCCAACCACAGACTCAAGCGAGGCAACACTGGTGGTGGAAGAAATGTCGAATTATAAGTCAAATCACTTAAAAGCTACAAGTATACGTGGGCTTAGTGTCCTGTGATGCAACGTAACAGCATTCGTTGCAGCGGTGACTCTTGATTGACCACTTGCTGATCTGCATCATTTTGGTCACCGTGGTCTGCTTGGAATCAGGGCAGAGCAAAGAAGGGCTAAAATAAAAGTCTGTAAACAAAATCATCATTTACAATATTGCCAGAAGCTTCAGTCTTCAATTACAGACCTCAGACCTCTAAGACAAAGATACTGTTATCTCTGTGTCATGTCTGATGTCTTGCTCTAACAAGTTGCTGCCTCAGGTTTTCTCTGATGGATCGTGAAGCCGCAATCATGTATTTTTGAAGTTTTGAAGTACACTGCAACCACAACACTGTGCAATGACATAAATACAGCCACCTCGTGATTATGAGCTCTTATCTGTTAACAGCACTGGCTCAAATCACATCTTATTTTCTCTGAGGATTGGACGATGACACAATGAGGATGTAATAAGAACAGTAAAGGAGACAAATCACAAATATTGAAGTCAGTTAAAGCACAACAGGGGGTACCTGCAGCGTGTTACGTTTTATTGGAGAGTCTGGATTTGTTTTGGCTAAAAGCCGGGAAAAGAAAACTGAAAATCTCTTTGGGGCTCAAAGTCAAAAATCCACATAACATAGGATGTTGATGTTTGTAGTACTTCAGGGTCAAAGGTGGTGAAGTGTGCACACACTGAACATTGAACTGGTCTCATTAAGGTTCATATAATGTCATGATCACCAGTGCACACCAAAAATGAGCAGTCAATGAGCACAATGAACCAAATAATGAATAAATGAACAAGATAATCAAGAATGTGAAAAAAAACATTAAAATGAACAATAAAGTGCTGTGAAAAAGTGTTTGCTCCCTTTCTGATTTCTTACTTTTTTGTATATTTGTCACACTTAAATGTTTCAGATCATCACACAAACTGAAATGATACATTTAACAAAACACAAGCCAGGCCTGATTACTGCCACACCTGTTCTTAATCAAGAAATCACTTAAATAGGACTTGCCTGACAAGGTGAAGGAGACCAAAAGACCCTCAAAAGCTAGACATCATGCTGCAATCCAAAGAAATTCAGGAACAAATGAGAAACAATGTACTTGAGATCTATCAGTCTGGAAAAGGTTCTAAAGCCATCTCTAAAGCTTTGGGACTCCATGAACCACAGTGAGAGGCATTATCCACAAATGGAGAAAACATAGAACAGTGATGAACCTTCACAGGATCTTCCCATAATTACCCCAAGAGCACAGTGACATCACATCCAAGAGGTTGCAAAAGACCCCACAACAACATCCAGAGAGGTGCACGCCTCCACCATCAAGAAGAGACTGAGTGAAAATGGCCTACATGGCAGAGTTCCAAAATGAAAACCACTGCTGGCCAAAAAGGCTTGCCTCAGTTTTGCCAGAAAGCATATTGATGATGCTTAAGACTTTTGGGAAAATACTCTGTGGACTGAGGAGACAAAAGTTAAACTTTTTTGAAGGTGTGTATCCCGTTACATCTGGTGTAGAAGTAACACAGCATTTCAGAAAAGGAACATCATACCAACAGTAAAATGCGGTGATGGTACAGTATGTGATGGTCTGGGGCTGTTTTGCTGTTTCAGGACCTGGAAGACTTGTTGTGGTAAATGGAACCATGAATTCTGCTTCAACCAAAAAATCCTGAAGGAGAATGTCCGGCATCTGTTCGTGACATCAAGCTGAAGTGCACTTGGGGTTCTGCAGCAGGACAATGATCCAAAACACACCAGCAAGCCCACCTCTGAATGGCTTAAGCAAAACAAAATGAAGACTTTGCAAAGACTAGTCAAAGTCCTGTCCTGAATCCAATGAGATGCTGTGGTATGACCTTACAACGGTGGTTTATGCTCAAAAACCCTTCAATGTGTCTGAATTACAGCAATTCAGTACAGATGAGTGGAGCAGAATTCCTCCACAGCGTCTGTAAAAGACTCATCGCCAGTTATTGCAAGTGCTTGAATGCAGTTGTTGCTGCTGAGGGTGGACCAACCAATTGTTAGGTTTAGGGGACAAGCACTTTTTCACACAGGGCCATGTAGGTTTGGATTTTTTTTTTTGTCCCTTAAAAAAAGCTTCATTTTAAAAATGTATATTGTGTTTACTTGTGTTTTCTTAAATGTATTAATAAAATTTGTTTGGTAATCTGAAGAATAATGAACAGAATAATCAAGACTATGAAAAAATATTCACAAAATAGACAGAAATGAAGAAATTGTGTGCAAAATCAGCCAAAAATAAGCAAATTGTTCACCCAGTTGTATTGATGAAGTCTCAGGTGAGCAATTAAAGGTTTATTAGACCTAGAACAAAGTGAAATTCTGCTGTAGAGTCAAGAATCTATTGTTCGCCATCACATTAGCAGCCTCTCTTCATGAACAGAAGCAGCCTATTGATGCTCCACAGGGTGCCGTCAGCTCTCTCGCTCTAATACAGACTCAAACCTCCAACCTGTGTGTGTGTATGTGTGTGTGAGAGACCTCCTTCAGCCCATTCAGCCGGTGACTGATGACGTTCCCCTTCAGCGCCAGGCGACATCGCTACACAAAGGGCCACTCCGGGTGAAACAAAGACCCTCTAATTGTGCCTTTGAGCAGGCCGCTTGGTCGGTCAGCTGGTGGCGGCCGGGTCCCTCGGGCCCGGCTGTCCTACAGATTGGCGGAGGCTTTAGCCAGGGAGGAAATTAGGAAAGAAGGACCATTGTGTTTTCTGCAGTCCTGGTCCACCATGATGGATACAAAGTCTGTGATACTTCAGGAGCACAGGCATCTGTTACTATAAAGCTAAATACTAAACTCATTTTCAAATGAGAGCTTTGTAAATTTGACATTTAATATAGAGCAAAGATAACACATGGAACTCCTGACATGGACCGGGTCAGTACAAACATTCAGTAAAAGCAAAGTAAAAGCAAAAGTTGAATCAAGACCCTGATGAAAAGGTCATTTTAACTTGTTTTTTTTTTTTTATTTAACGCACAGAAAACTGATGGGGTACTCATACTTAACACCAACACCTGTCCTCAATGCACAGTTACAGAAATACTGTTGAAATGCATACAGAAAAAAAAACATACTGTGGCACAGTATTTGCAATATGGCAAACTGCAATACTCGTGCGGGGTCAAAAATAAAAAGCGAAATGGTGTCATGATGTGTATTTGGTGAATGTTTTCTATTTCTATAAACAGAATGCTGAACAGCTGGTAATACAGCTAGTTCAATTCATTTTTTAATACGCCAAAAAAGTACAAAAAGAGAAAAAATGCACACAAAAAACTGAATGTTGCAAGATTTTACTGTATACATGCATTTTATCCTTACTGTGCATCTACACATATACCAGATATAAGCAATAGGATTCACCTTATTGAAAAACACAATGATCAATGAGCAGGAACACAATTTAAAATGCATGATATAATAAATACAATTTGTCCAAAAT
The DNA here is from genome assembly GCA_029823295.1 of Pseudamia nigra. Lineage (NCBI taxonomy): Eukaryota > Metazoa > Chordata > Actinopteri > Kurtiformes > Apogonidae > Pseudamia > Pseudamia nigra. The sequence goes on from JAQQAE010000286.1 coordinate 29,855, forward strand.
GTAAGTCATTTAATAACTGCATTAATGAATTTAATATTTTATTGTCACTGTATACAACTTATTTTGGTGTCACTCAGGTAATAGAGGGGGGAAAAAATTACAAAAATATAGTCAATATAGCCAAGAATAGCCAAGAAGAGTAAAATACAGGTCATGAAATCAATGAGGTAAGAGGCAGTAAATAAGTAAAAGCATAATTCTGGATAATGTATCACGTTATGAGCACAACTGGCAGTGAATGGGTGTCCAAAGCCACTTGGTGCAGGGTATAAACATCCTTTGTGCAAATAAAAAGGTTTCTCCTTTCTTCATTACTTCCTCACCCCGTATAGGGAATCGGACTATTTCTTAAATGAAGCTGTTGGAGTATCTGAGGGCTAATACTAACAATCTGTGTGTTAACGTAGTAACTGCTTACAATATATTCAAAAATATGACATGGTAGAAAAATTCAGGCATACAGCACAGAGCAAAACAGAGGAGAAATGGCATCCTTGCAGCTTGATCAACATCAAAATATATGGTGGCAAAATGTGAGGCTCAAAATAGCGAGTAGTGTCACCCAAGTGTTCCAGGACAGTGGGAGCGTCCTGACCGTGATGGATGGTGGATGCTGGTGGTCTGTTGTGGCGGATGCACACAGCCAGACCATTTGGCCCTATTGTTAGCTATTGTTCCGGGGGGGCTATTGTACACTCAGCCTGCCTTTCTGCCTGAGGTCAGTGAGGTTTGATGACGTTGTAATGGATCCTAAATGGCTCTTTAAGGATGTGGAACAAGACTATCCTACTATGTTTTCACTTCTAATAAACTCAGTTTGTGTTAAGAGCATCTCAAATAAATAAACACAAACAGGACAAGTGGTCCGGTTGGAATGGTCAAGGGTTTGTTTGGACATTTGGGGGGGGCGAAAGTTGCTTCTTCTCCATTTTTTTGAAAGGAACAAAAAAATAATCAAGAAAATGGGGAAAAAATGCGCAAAGCAATCCTCAATATGCACAACAAACTGAATTCATATAAAAAAGGAACAGAGTAATGCACAAACTAACTGACAAAATGAAAAAGTGTACCAAGTGAGCAATAAAATGAACAAAAATGAACAAAAAACTCCAACCTTACAAATGCAATTGGCAAAATGTACTGAAATAATCAAGACAATGAGCAAAATTTGCAACAGTACAAGGAAAATTAAGCAGCAAAAAGGAAAAAAAGACAAACAACAAAATTAGCAAAAAAAAGATAAAAAATGCACCAAAAACCAGTCAAATAAAACAATAATGTCAAAACTTTTGGAAACCCTGAAGTTAAATAACATCTGTTTACAAACTACTACTTTAACCTGAAAAAATAACCACTAAAATGAACAAAAATGAAAAAAATAATAAATCATATGGAAACAATAAACAAACCAACACACAAAACGAACTCAATAGACCAGAAAGTTATGAAATGTGCACAGGAAAAAAATAAATAACAAGTTAATTATTGAGAAAATAAAGGAGTAAACTGTACAAAAATGTCATTGGGTGAAGCAGGAGACACACATTTGATGCTCAGGGGGTGATCTCCCCCCATCCCAGCTGAAATCCACACCTATGTGCAAAAATCACCGCGTTCCTGCTTTAAAAGAACCTGATAATAATGCACACAACTTGCGTGACATCGCTTCAAAACATGTTTTCTTCAGAAGCAGCCGGCTATTTGTGGCGTCTCCCATGTAGCGGCATGTCACAAGGAGAGTGTTTGTTGTTGCTGTGAAAAGACAGCCTGCTTTCAGACACATGTGTGTGAGTGTGTGTGTGTGTGTGTATGTGTGTGTGTTTATATCCTGGTGCGGACCTAAACCTGGATCCACACCAGTGTTCGGGTACTTGTTGTCACTGTACAGACACAAATGTGGACCAGACTGCATCACGACAGCCCGAATATGACTGACTATGTAATTGTAAATGATAAAATGCAAAAGAATGAACATTTTGGCTCATATTTTTGCTTGTTTAGGTTTTGTTCATTTTTACATTAAATTAAAATGATAAAAGTGGACTTCAAATCAACAAAGTGAACAAAATGTTGAAAGAAATGAAGAGAAAAACAGCAAAATTGTCAAGAAAAGGAGCCGAATGAGCATAAAATGAAGGTAATATTCAAGATGGTAAACAAACTATGAAAATAATCAGTAGAATTAACAAAAATGATCAAAACATGAAAAAATAAGCAATAAAAAAGATAACAATGAGAATCAAATGAGCAATATATTCAAGACAAAACCGGAAATGGAAAAAAAAATGACAGGCAAAATTAACAAATATAATCAAATTGCAAACAAAATAATCAAGAAAATGAATGGAGTATCCTCAACACAGATAATAATGAGCGTACAATGAATATTACATGCAAAATTAACAGAAGTACTCAAAAAGTGAGCAACATAATCAAAAAAATTAATCCAACATACACAAAACAGATAAAAATGAGCATAGAATGAACTAAATGCTCAAGATAATGCACAAAAATAGAAACAAAAATTTGCTAAATTAACAAGAATAATCAAAACAGGAACAAAATAGTCAAGAAAAAATTAGCTATCCACAAACTGGCTCAAATGAGCGTAAAATGAACAAGATATTCAAGTCAATGAGCAAAAATGAAAAACTAATCAGCAAAATTGACAAAAAAATCAAAATGTGAACAAAATTATCAGAATGATCAAAAATCATGATATAACTATGAACAAAAATTATCAAGAAATGTATGAAAATTAAAAAAAAATATATAAAAATGATTAAAATAATTAATTACTCCTACACTATTTCTAGAATTTAGACACATTTTAATGTATTTGTTTGGGTTTTCTCAAAACATCTGGAGGAAACATTATGTGAAATTTGTATAGAAAAGTAGAGAAAGTAGAATAAACGCGCCAAATCGGAATACATAGCAGCATACGTGTTGCATCGCGGGCTCATGATTCATAAACAAAAGGGCGTCCCAATCTATAAAGGCTCAATGAACCTTTTTGCTTTCTGACCTTAAGTTTGAGGGAACACCGGATCAGGGAATGGATTATGTCATTATGTCATTTGAAAGTCCCCACAGGGATATAGATGTAAACCTGGTATGTATATGTGTGTGTGAGTGTGTGTGAGAAAAGGCCGGCTGCTGGGGTGAAGCGGCGACAGACAACAGACTGAGAGGCAGGCTGCTCCTGCTGAGGTGCTCTGCTGTGCACTCGAAACACCACTAGAACGTGCTCTTCTGCAGATTATATACGACTCACTCGCTCAGAGTCGCCGCTTGTGCCTCAAACACATTCCCATGCCTTGTGCTCAGCATCTCATTCGCCGTTACAAATTCTACCCAATCACCTGCACGGACATAGGTGTGAAGCGTGCACGACAAAAAAGACACTTGAACAAAAAAATGCAAGGTGTTTCTATCGATATCTTAGTGCAATGACACTTGTTAGGGGATTTTCACCAGAAATAAGACAAATACACTAAGATTTTGAGTTTTCGCAGCATGCAGCTTTGGAAAAATACCATATGCGACATGGAATACAAAAAAATGAAATGAAATGTATCTACAAGGGGCATGGGCGTCATTTGAATGTGGGGGTGGGGCATTTTTAGAAATTTAAAAATTTAAATGAACATATCGATTTCTGTACTGTACTGAAATGTTAGTGCATCAGTTGGTGCTGTTTCTTTATGAAGGGAAATATATGACCAAATTGTTCAAGAAAATAAACAAAAATGAGCAAAAATGAATACGGCACTATTCTGAAAACTGAACTTAATTCTCTCATCATGGTTTAAATCTATGAAATGCACAAAAATAAGCAATAAAATTAAAAAGAGTAATCATACCATCCTCCAAATGAACAAATATGCACAAACTTAATCCAGAATATGCACAAAAATAAATGAGCATTTCATTTTCTGTGTCTTGGTGAATCGATGATGCACCAATTTTGGAATAATTTTATGAAGGGAAAAATAAATAAACAAAATAGTCAAGAAAATAAACAACAAATGCACAAAAGTGAACCAAATACCAATAAAAACATCCAAAAAAAAGAGCAACATGACCTTCAAAATATGTCAGCAATAACAAAACAACAAAGTAATTTAAAAAAATGACAAAAACAAGTCACAAACTGAAAAAGTACCCAACAAAATGAACAGAAATGAATGGAAATAAGCAAAAAAATGGAACAAGTGGGCAAAATAAGCAATAAATGGAACAAAAATGAACGAAACATTTACTCAGTAAGTGAGAAGAATGAGCAAAATTGAGCAGAAATGTAACTGTACATGTGAAGCAGGGATTTTTTAGGACTCAAAAGTAATATTTTCTGTTTTCAAAGGCCCCAAACTTACAAAACACACAACAAATAGAACTAAAACAGCTTAAATATGATGAAAAGATGAGCAGAAATGGTCCAAAATGTCTAATTCCACTCGGAGACACTGGACACGTTTGCAGATGAGGGGTGGAGTTAAAGTGTGCGAGTGAAAAGGAAAGGAAAGGGGGCGTGTCCTTGTTGAAGGTGATGGATGGGGAGAGGGCTTTCATCAACTCCATCTTCACTAAATCTCATTTTTTTTCTTTGTCATGCGGGATTCAGTTTGCCACTAACACAGAAATGTAGAAAGAATAACCAGTGTGTCCTGGTGTGGAGAGAAAAATAACCCTTTATCATATTAGCATCTTATGTTTTATTTCTTTTTTTAATCTGATGTATTGTATTATTATTATTATTGTTCATGTTCATTCATTTGGTTTATTATTCCATGCACATTTTTCATTTTATGTTGATTTTAAGCTTATTTTTGTTCGTTTCTTGATAATATGGTTCAGCTTTTTTGTTTCATTTTTGTTCGTTTTATATTGTTCTTAATACATGGTTCTGTTTTGGTATTTTATCATTTCTATTTCTTGGTTATTTTGTTCATTTTTCTGGAGGGTTTTGTTAATTTTTGTTTACTTTCTGGATTTTCTCGTTGATTGTTGGCAATTTTTCTGTTCGGTTTTGTTAATGTTGATTTTTACTGTTTCATTTTTCTATATTAGCTATTTGTGCATTTTATATTTTATTTTGCCCATGTACTTAATAATTCTGTTCCATTTCTATTTCTTGGTTGTTTTGTTCATTTTCTTGGTGATTTTGGTGATTTTTGTTCACTCTATGGATTGTTTGGGTCATTTTTGAGCAATTTTGCTCATTTTGTGGAATGTTTATTGTCTTGATTATTTTGTTCCTTTTGTTAACATTGATTTTTATTTTTGTCATATTTTTTCAGCTCTTTGATTACTGCATTCAGCTTTTGGTCATTTTTCTTAATTTTGTTGATCATTTTTGATTTAGTTGTTCATTTGTTGTTGTTTTTTTGGTTCATTTTGTATATTTTTTTTCATTTGTGCTCATTTCCTACAATATTTTTGCTCATTTTTGCACATAATCTATTTATTTTGTTGAGCATTTTGGCATCTTTTGTTCTGACACTGCAATAAAAATGTACCTTTTTTTGTTCAAAAAAATTACTTTTGTTCACTGGTTTATAAAAACATACATCTACCCGCTTTGAATCCAACAAATATGGGTCTCGACTTGACGACCTTTGGTGGATATGGGTCACCATTTGAGACCCACTCTTCCAAAGTCTATTTACTCTGTTGAATTTCATGCTAATCCGGTTTGGAATCTAATTTATGGTTTTAATATACACTCCCTGCATGCGTTTACAAGCTGTAGGCTTTTGTTGCAGCGCTCTGTGCCTCCTACGCAGGGTCATAAATGTAAATAACAGTTTGCAGACAGATTAGGGTCTCCATGCTAGGCTGCACTGCCAATTGAAACCTGCAGATGACGGTCGCAGCACCAACTGTTCCTCAGACGACACCTCAAACCGCCACCATCACTTTTCGTTATCGGCATTGTAAACACAAGCTGGCTGCCTGTGGTGATAGTTCCCATTCACAGAGAGCTGCAGTGTGCATGTGTGGTTCAGGTCGCACTTAACCCTGAAGTGGGTGAGCACATTACAATATTTTGGCTAATGAATTAAATGCTCTAATGCATGACTTCCTGTTTTGTAATTTCAGGCATTTCTGCATCCTTCTGGAAATGTAAAGCCTTGACCACTCCATTTCTTTGTGTTCTGGTGAAATGTTAATGCAGGCAATTGTGACGTTTCTGCAGAGTTGCAGGATGGGAACAAAAAATGAACAAGAAACGGAACAAAACTGAGCAAAATAATGAACTAAATTAACATAAATCAGTGGAATAAGCAAGAAAAGGACCCAAGTTGAGCATGAAATGGACAACATAGCCCTCCAAAATGAACACTTACAGAAGAAACAAAAACAGAACTAAAAATGATCAAAGTACAGTGGTATCTCGGATAACAAATTTAATCCTTTCCGGCGTCACGTTCAGTATCCGAATGATTCGTTATCCAAATGGACTTTTTCCATAGGAATACATGTAAAACCAAT
>JAQQAE010000287.1:0-36298 GCA_029823295.1 Pseudamia nigra
TCTAGAGATTCTAGGAACCACAAGTAGACCTGCACTCTGGGAGCGGAGAGTTCTGATTGGTTTGTAAGGAACAATAACAACAAAAAATACACAACAAAATGAAAAAAACTCAAAATAATAAAGTAAATTAATACAACGTTATAATACAGCAAAGAAAATTTTAAAAATGAACAAATCCACAACAAAATGGGAGAAAAGGTGATCAAAATATGATGTAAATTAATAAAGCTGTCAGACATGAAAATGCTCATAATCCAGATATATAAGTCACCGTTTTTATTTAAATTAATATGCCAAACAACAATAGCATCACGTAAAAAGTGAAGAGCTGAATGTGAATTTGGTGTATTCTGTGCATTTATTAATTTATGTTACTGTTTAGAGACACTATTCTATTTATGTATTTTAAGAGGTGATGTTTATCTTTATCTACATGTACAGTAAATTGTCATCCTCATAACTATACATTTTAACTACGTAAATGTGCTCAGTCCAGATCAGGGGCCAGCAACCTTTGTAATCTAACCATTTTTGGACCAGAAGGAAAAAATACATGTCTCTAGAGGCGTAAAAAAATATCTGAACCATTTTGTGCATTTTAGCACATTTGAAAACCAATTTTTGTTCCTCTTGTTTGTTAACTTGTTCATCTTTGTTCCCTTTTTTCATATTTTGTTCATCTGCTCGACTATTTAGCATATTTTACTTCATTTTATTGATATCTTGTTCATTTCTTCAATGTTTTTACATATTTTGTTAATTATTATATTTATTTTTGATCATTTTAGGGGTTATTTTGTCTATTTTTGTGATTTTTAATAGAATTGTGATTTTTTTTTCATTTAGTTTGTTGATTATTTTGTTCATTGTTTTTGTTTTGTTGAGGATTTCTTATTTATTTTCATCCAGCCAATGTATTATTTTTGTCGACTTGATCCTGTTAATTGTTTTGCTTATTTTTGTTCCTTTTCTTGTTTTTCTCCTCAATCTTGCATGTGTTGCATGGAGGGGTTTTTTTTACTCCCAACAATTGTTTTAGCTGGTCATGAGAAAGTCACTGGGTGCTGAAACAAATTAATAAGAACGTAAAAACAAAACTCCTTTTTATGTTCTGAGATCATATTCTGACCTAAAGCTACTAAACACAATAATGCACATTTCATGGTCAGTTTTCAGGAACATTATCAGCTGTTCATTCACGCTAATTTTAGCTTGAATATGATCATAAAAACAGGCTCAGGACTCACCTTTTTAGTTGAGCTTAACTGTCTTCCTTACTTTTTTTAAAATAGCTATTTATGTTGCTTTTATTGATGCTTATATTTAATTTAAACACATAATTTTTATTAACTCTTTTATTAACTAGATTTTAGTTGTTAGTACACTTTTCTCTATGTGGCTTTAAGCTGTTCTTATGTTTATATTTTTATTTTATTTTTTACTTTTTGTTCCAGTGTGCAGTGTTTCCTTAAGTGGGCCCTCCATACCGGGGATGAGGGTGTGTGTTTTAAATACTGTATGTAAATAAATGTGTGTTTTTAATACTGCATGTAAAGCACATTGTGCTGCTTTTCTGTGTGGAAATTGCTTTACAAATAAAAGAAATAATGCATTTTAATACATTCTTTTATGGCTCAAAACACTGCTGCTTGGCTTCTAACTGGCATGAAAAAATGACAGCACATTGCTCCAATTTTAGCCTGTGGCTTATTTGATTCAATTTCGTCAATTTGCTCCAGCATTTTTGCTCATTTTGTCGCTGTAGTTGTTCTTTTTGTTAATTTACTTGAGTATTTTGTTCATTTGTTGCTCCTGTTATTGGTCCATTTTTTTGTTCATTTACTGTATGCGATTGTGTTTGTTTAATTACTCATACTCACTGAGGTGTGCATCCCAGTGTAACCGGATAGAAGCACACTTCTTTCACCACAAATGTAACTGTGCAAACATCTACTGTCAGAAGTCCGTATTTTTGAACAAATTCTCTAAGTACATGCGACTGAGTAAAAGTGCTTGAGTACTATGCACCTGTCTGTACTGGTAATCAGTTTACTGTGCAAATAGTAACTTCTAACAACAGTGACTCCAGTGTCCGTGGTGAAAGAAGTGAAGTGACAGAAAACAAAGTCTTGTGGATCAGTGTGTTCAAATGAAACAGTGTAATTGGCCACATTGGGACAGCTCTCAGGAGGAGGCTGCTGCAAACTTTTTGTGTTGTTTTTTGAGTGATTAAGGATCTGCAGGAAGCAAAGGTCATGCGCAAAGAAAAGCTCTTCAAGTTTCAAACTGTTTTTCTGCAGCTCTGGAAAAAAAAATCACAGTAGACTTTTTACTTTCTCCTCTCACTTGAAAGCACTGTGCTGTTATCGCTCTTATATTTTAACAGCATAATGAATATGATTGAGTAAACAATTCACCTGGCTGGCTTCTCAAGAAATGCTTTGTTCTGTGCCGTCAGCTCTTTCCCCAGCAGTGGCTTCTCCATTACTGTTTTTGTTTGTTTCTGCTTTGTTCGTGTTTTCTGCATCGGATGGAGCAGCTGTTCTACTCGACTTACTCTTCTGAAGCTACAGTGGCGATGTTATGAATACAAAAGTGCTCTGTCACTCCACTGCTGCGTTGCACTTGTATCTCATTATGTGTAATGGCGTATGTGCTTCACTACATCTGTTGCAATTACATCAGCATGAAGTAATGTTTTGCTCCTTTCAACAAACCATAACATCTGTGTGGTACAATTGAACTGGTCGTTGCTTTCTCCGAATACGTTAGATGTCTCTGATGATTGCTTTTAATTGCACGATAAGACACGAACACACTATCGACGTAACGGTACAAAACATTTTATTGAAATACAGAAGCAAAGTAGAAGTTACTAATTCTTAAACTTCAGTATTAAAAATAATTTAAATACATTACAAATCTTGAGCATACTGATTGGGACCTACTTAAGACAGAAAAATGGACAATAGTGCTTATTTTTTGTACCCAGTCATCAGCAATAATCAAGAAACTATCAAATTGATTCATCGGACCTTTGACAATTTAGCTGAGGACGTGAGATCTGAATGACATTACTACAGCTCGTTTCTTATTTCATATAATTGTCTTAATTAGCTAATTCAACATCCAGTGTCATTATCATCGAGTAAAGCCAATAGACACTGTCATTGCGGGGTTGAAATCACATTGAGCTCCTAGTGTAACATGTCTAAAACGATCAAGTGGCAAAGTTTTTCTCCCAGCTTCTCTGCAAAGTGCCTGCAGGAGCAGGTTGGGTTAATATTCTCTTCATGCTGATTTGCTGAATGTGTGAGGACATGTTTGACTGAAGGAGTATATTATGTTTGCATTTCTCCGTGCTGCAGATTTGATTGTTTCACCTGCTAAAAACATGCACTTTAGCCTTTTGTATTCTGCAACATGCAAGAGACGCAGATCTCTGCAATAGCGAGGGTAGAGTCCCACTCATTGTGCTTGTGAGGCTGAAGCACTGAGTCCCGTTTGTGGTGATTTAGAGGGAGATGTCTGAGGACACGTGGAGTTGTTGTCCTGGTTTCCACTTGGCACTGCGCCGACTGCCGTCTGTCCGTCTGTACGGCTGATTTCTGAGGTCTGTGGTTCAAAAAAAAGAACAAAATGTAAGAAATACATGGAACTGAAAAAGGAATTTGATGAAATTCTTTCTGTCTGAGCATCAAATCTCAATCTGAGCTCCGCATGACTCTACTCTTAGTAATTTTGTTGAATCAGTGAAAAACACTGCAAAGATGACAGTTAAAAAGACCAAAATATTAACCATGATCGGCTGCAAACTCTTTGTGTGTCCAAATGTTGCGGATTCACTAAAGAAAAAAACTGATGAAAGCCTTGAGCAGCCTTTTTGAATGTTTGACTTGCTTTAACACGTGATGTTCCACTTCTTCAAACTGAGCACTGGTAAAATTGCCAGCGAGAATGCTGAAAGGGGTAATAATCTCATTTTTCTTTTTACAAATGTGGTGACCAGTGCAATCCTGATGAAATGCAGTCAGAGGCTGCAAAAAAGGATCAAATCGGGTCATGTTCATGCCTTTAATCTATTTAATAAATTCTGATATTTTCAAGTAGGTCACAAAGTCTATGGAAAATATCTTACAAGCAGATAGTTAAACAGTTAGTAAGACATTAAAATTTGGGGATGATTGTTAATATATTTATAACAATCATCCCCAAAGGTATGTAAAACACATATTAATGCCTTATTCTCTATGGACAAAGTCTACAAATGCTTCGTCAATACAGTCCTAATTAATGCTTACTGATAGTAAGTAAGGAATCTGTCAGCTGTGAATTATAATCTTTAAATGCACCGTTTCCCTTGTAGTTTGATACTAATGAATTAGGACACATTCATACAAAGATCACTTTTGGATTTTATAGTTTGATCCAAACTAAAAATGAAGGTGTGAAACCTCTCGTACTCCACAGTGTAGAACAGACAGCTTTTGATCTGTCCAAGACTGTTTTCACACCTGAAAGTGTGAACCATGGTCTGAGTAAAGGTTAATATTTTTTCTGTTCTCTATGTCTAGTCCTCTTTGTTTTTTCTTTGCCATTGTAATTTTGGGAGCAGACTACTACATGGCCTTGTCATCATCTACATGAATTGCATTTCTGTCGGGGCTGGTGGCGCTGCAGGTCCTGTCTAGATGTTTTTAACAGTCTATGTTAGTGTTTTGAGTCACTGCTGTTGCTCACACGTTTTCCCCTGTGTTTCAGAGAGTCCTGTCTGCCCCTCCCTCCTGTGCTCATTCCACACACCTGCTCGCTCTCCTCCGTGGACATTCCCACCTGTGTCTCATCTACCTGATTAGTTCCTAGTGTTTTTAAGCGGCAGTGAGTCCCTCTGTCCAGTGCGTGTTCGTTGAGTCTGAGTTTGAGTGAGAATTGTCGTCCAAGCCTTCTGTCTGTTCAGTGTGAGTTTTCCCTTTGTCCAGCTCTGTGTGAGCTCCCGCCTCGTTCCTGTATTCATCTGACTTCCTGAACTTCTGACCTTTGCCTGTCTCTGGAAATTCTGCCTGCTCGGTTCCCTGACTCTGACCTGCCTCTGGATCTTCTGTCTGCCTGGCTCCCTCACCCTTCGCCTGTGTTCTACCTGCCAGCTCGCCGAACCCTCTCTGTGCCTCTGCCCTGGTTATTAGTAACATTATTATTATTGTTGTTGTTGTTGTTGTTATAAAACTCTGCTTATACCAACCGTGCTCTGAGTCTGGCGTATAAGTCTAAGTTCTGTCTGCCTGCCTTAGTCGTGACAATTTCTCTGTATAGACAACCATGCATCTTATGTTGACACGTTGTTAATTGGCTTCATTTTTATCCTACCAGAACATGTGTCTCCATCCATTTGGTTTTATATCTTCAAAGTCTTTGGATGCAAACTAACCAAACTTGGCACATGGGTAGCCTGGGGACGGGGGACGATTACTACGGTAACCGCTGCCTAATTTGTATATTAATTAGGTAATTACAAAAAACTGTTTTGACCTATAGTACTGAAACTACTGTACTATAGCTAGAGCCACCAAAATGTGACATTAGACTCCGGGAGACCTCACTCATTAGATGACCTTGACTTTGACCTTGTAGTTTAATTGATGGTGGGTTTCAGTTAAATACACTGATAAATAAAAGCTAGCTAAAATATATAAATGTTAGTGAGACTACAAAAATGTCAAAGTCAGGCTGTATGAGAAAATAAGACGGCACGTTATAGTCTGTCGTTCACTGTGCTCCACCCACCATTAACGACATGTCCCTGATGAGAACAGGTGGTGGGTGAGACGGAACCGAGGCTCCAGGGACACCTGAACTGCTCTGGTTCATGAAACAATGGTTTGTTTGGTGTGAAAGGGGCCACTTTTAAGAACCAACTTTTTTTGGCTGCAGCTGAGAACCAAGATGTCAGGTTCTGAAACAATTTTTGTGCCGACCAGTTCAAAATTAGGTTCAGGAACCGGAACCGGCAGAGAGCCCTGATGGTGTGAAAGCCTTTTGTGAGAATAAATTTTTCCACTGAAGACAAAGTGCTTTGTGTCTCATTGTTTGTCACTGTAGCACATTTTTAACAATGTTTTTATTGTGTGCCATCTTATTCTTGAGGTGGTACCACATTATAATAGACATACTGAATGAAATGTATCAAGATTATAATTCATGTACAGTGTAGCCTTTAATTATCTATAAGCAGTAATTAGTGAGGTACTGAGGAAAACTTGGTTAATAGCCTCATAGTTATAGAACATGGTCAAACAGGATAAAGCCTTCATAAGTCTTTGTAGAGACTAAAAAAAGGACTGTACTGTTTATATACATGGTAATAAGCTGCTAAGAACTGGTGAATGTGTGTCATTTATCTCTATATTACAACACAAGTGGTATTTTTGTAAATACTTATGGGGTGTGGATGGTGCTGCTGCAAAACCAGGCAGACCAGAATACCATGTTTATGAATAATTGTGTTAAAGTCATCTTCTAATGTCACGGTAATCCATCTTGCAGGTGCACAAAAGAGGAAAAGCTGTTTAACCACCTTTGCTTCCGCAGTAGATATTAAAAAAATAAAACACCATGATGAGCAGAGTGAGCGCGAGACGCACATGCGCAGCACCGAGGGATCTAAGAAGCAATGTCGTCACTGAAGACGGAGTCGCAGAGGAGACGAGACGAGCGCTTGCCAGAGCGAGCTGTGAAGGGCACGGACTTTAGAGCTGAAGACACCAAAGGAAAGGGGAGGAAAGAGAGGACAAAAACAAGTGAAAGTAAAGCAAGGACAAAAAGTAAAAGAAGAAAAGAGAGTTTGTACTGGGACTGTTTTGAGAAAACTGAACAGGATGAAATGTTAAGCAGGGAGATTTACTGCACGTTGAATAAAAAGGAGTGAAGGACAAAGTGAATCAGACTAAACTGCTGCATTTTTGCCAACAGAATTAAAATGCTGTGTTTGAGATAAATTAAGAAATCAGGATTCTTGTGATATACTCATGGGACTGATCATTTAGTAGTAATAATGAAAAGTGACAAAGTACATTTAAATAAGTACTAATCACTGCATGCCGTGATGAATCTGAATGTGACAAGCAAATGGATTTAGTTCCCCAATATGTTGAGACAATTCTCTTTCTTAATCGAAATCAAGTGTTCGAACACCGTTGGGTCTGCTGGTAAATGTATGAAGCAGTTTAAATGGGCAGTTTAAGACATCGACGGCAGAACACATTAATGTAGCAGTAATGTCTATAAAAACATCATCTAACAATAAAACACCAACAAATATTTCACCTTAACTATACTTGACTTTCCGCTGCTCACATTTTCAAAACAGCCACATAACATATTCATTTTAAAGTTTTGATGGGTAGTGATCCTGTGATTACAGTATGTGATGTGATACAGTATGTGCAGTTTTCTTGAACCTTTACATTTACCTCACTTTCAGTCTTACAATTGCCCCCGACTGATCTTTGAAATGTACTGCAGTCACAAAATTGAAAAAGGTGTGTATAATTTCAAATTAAAAGAAGTTGACAAGACAGATTTTCAAATATATTGTGTTTATATTAACCACAGTGAAATACACGTCAATGTAATTTTTAACCCTTTATCAGGCAAGGAACCATATGGTATATGGTAACTTTAGCTGGCTTTATAAATGGCACTCCCACACCAATTTTTTGGAAAGTGGTGATGTTTATAGAACATGTTTGAAATTGCTTTTCATTTTTATGGATGCACTGCAGTGTTTTTTGCGCGGTCTTGTGCAAGTGTCATAAGTTCCATAAGAGATATGTCCGACTAGTGTTCTGCAAATAAATGTTCAAATGTACAATAATTTATCCACATGCATTTTTAGTCTCTTGGTTATTCTGTTGAGTTTCAGTTAATCTTTATTCATTTTCTAAATTTGTTGTTAATTCTTGCTAATTTTGTAGGTCTTTTCTGTTTATTTTTGATTATTTTGTTGCTCGTTTTGTCCGTTTTATCCATTTTGTTGCTTATGTTGGCTGTTGTTGGTTCATGTTTTGTTCATTTATGTTCATTCTGTGGATTATTTTGTTCAATTTTATGCCTTTCCTTCATTTTTTTGCTGCTCATATTGTTCATTTTTGTTGACTTTTTCAATTATTTTGTTCATATTTTGGGCATTTACATTTATCTTGTGGATTATTGATTCACTTTTTTTTTTACCCTACTTGAATTTCCAGCCTAGATGTGAAACTTAAAAAAAAAAAATCAAACCAGGAAGAATATCCTTTTGTATCCACCAGTAACACTCCAGGCTTGAAATTTTAAACTTCCAAGTATTTCAATGAGTGCCCTACAAAGGGTTAATAGTGCTGTATATTTTAAGAGGTATTTTCCCTTTTTTTTTTTTTGGATTTGCACTTGTAAAAGACAAAACAAATACAAAATAAATGAATAATACAAAAAGACAAGACAAAACTACATAAAAAACAAAGCTACATTTTACTTTTATGCTGCTTACTTAACATGAGTACATTTCAGAACTTGTACTGTTATACTTTTATAGCAGTAAAGAGGTTGATTTGTACTTCTACTGTCTTTTTTCATATGGAACTGTACTTCTACTTTATAAATTACCATCTCTAAAGTGGGATTTCAAGTGTCTAACTGCAGGTTTTCATCAAGTGTACTGTATAGGTATGACTGCAGAAGTTTAGCATTAATGATGCATTTTCACAGTGTAATATTATTATGTCAGTGTCTGTGGTCAGTATTTGTTCATATATTCAGGTTATCAGTGTGCGTACCTGTGATAATGTCCTCAATGGCTCCATCTTTTCCCTCCCTCACTAGAGGAGACATCTGCTTCTTCTTCAACTCCGCTATCAGATCCATCTGAGGCAGCTTGGACATACCAGGAACCTGAACCCAACACCGAAAGACGAGTTAAAGTCAATCAACATTTAAAAGTTAAAGGACCAAAAAGCCAGAGGAATCAAATAATCCACAAAATGAACAGAAAGTAATCAAAAGATGAGCAAAATGAGTATGACAAGTAAAAATAACAAATACATACAATCTACAAAAATCCACAATATTGATTAATATATTTTCATTATAGTAAATAAACAAATAATTATTTTTAAAAATGAATAAAATCCAGACTATTATGAAAATGAAGATATAACCAAAACTAACAAAAATGAATAAAATAATCCAGAAAATGAACAAAATAAAATAAAAAATAACTACATGAACAAAATTGTCAAGGAAATGACCATAACAATTCACAAAATAAACAAAAATAATCCCAAAATAAGAAAACTAATCAAGAAAATGAGTCAACTGATCATGATGGTGAAACTGGAGCTTTCTTGACTTAAAAATTTGTCTCTTCATTGTCATATGGGACGCAGGATGGGTCGAGGGGAACCCAAGGGTCCTCAGAGGACAGCGGCTGCTGGACATGTGAGGATCCGTGGACGCCTGGGGACTTGTGCGTTTTTTGAGACGCTGTCCACTGTGGATGTGATGGACATTCATCTATTCAGAACCACGATAACGGGATTTCTGCTGATTGGCTTGGGTGTTTTCCTGGTGTTTCGATAAAGTAGACCGAGACAGCTGTTCAAAGCCCAGCAAAGCTTTGTCTCCAAATCAAGCAGGTGGGAAGATCACTGGCAGCACAACATGGACGATTTCTGAGTGAAATCGAAGAGTGGGTTTCAACGCAGGAATGCTGGGGTCTCTTCATAGGAGGATTTTTTTTAGGTCTGGTAACAAAAATATAAAATTGGAGTTTAATGAGGAGTTAATTTTTTTTCTGCTTCTGAAAGTGTGACTGTCTAATCTTGTTTTTGTCTTGGCTCCCCTCTGGTGGCCTTGGACAGGCTGTGAGTAACATGACATGGCTTTCTGTAGAAGTCCGACATCAGATAAACAGCTGTTAAAAACGTTTTCGTCTTTTACATACGTGGCAACCTACTTAGAAGGAGCAGCACTTTTAGGTCCCGACCCATCACTTGAGCACCACTATGTTAACGGACTGCATCCTGAATGCATCACCCCTTCAGTGTGTTACCTTCCTTCCAGTTACTTCAGGTTTCGGTGGCGTCAACGGAGCCTCACAGTTCAGGACATGTTTCTTCCTCTGCTCTATTTCTTGCTCAGCTTGCTGTTGGAGACAAACTATGTGAATGAAATACTGCATGAGAACATAATGAGATTCCTTTTTGTCTTTTTTCCATCTGAAGGTCAGCTAAAAGAATGACAGCAGCTCACTGTGGAAGCCTCAAGGGGAGCGCGTGTAAACAGTAAAAGCCGTTTCCATTATCAGTAAAGCGGCTATCTGCTCTGTCTGTTCATTCATTAGAAGAATCAATAAAATTAACGTTATCTGACCTTGTATGCTTTGATGAATCTAACAAAAACAGGGAAGAACATCGACGGTGGAGTGGTTTTTGAGTTCTCTCCAAAAAATTCCACAGCTGAGTCATAGACATCCTGTAAAACAAACAAGAGAGAGCAAGCTTTACTTTCACTTAGCCTTATGAACAACAAACAGCAGCTAAATAAATCAATGCTTTTAGCAAAAATAAAAGAAACCTGAACAGACAACAAATGTTTCAACAATTACAAAGGCCAGAGGAACAGTGTTAGATGAATTTAATTGCCTAGTAGAATTAAAGAGTTTGCAAAGACCTGTGCAGTCTTGCCATCTGCTATGACTGACTCGAGCAGCTTGTTATTGTTTCTCAGAAACGTCTGCAGAACAGGATTCTCTTTGTCTATGGAGAACTCCCGCTTGGTCACTTCCATGCCTCGCTCCAGAGCTCGCACATCCTGCAGGATGCTGTCCAACGACACTACAAGACACAAGAGGAACATGCACTCACTGGCTACTTAATTAATTAACTTAATTAATGGTCAGCAGCAATACTTGTATTCAATACTATACAGTTAGGACTAAAGATTCCAAAATGTGGCACCACTAACAGCCTTGTAATCTGAATGTACAGCACTTTGGTTCAGCTTTGTTGTTGTTGTAAAGTGCTTTATAAATAAAGTTTCATTCATTCATTCATTCATTAAGTGTTGATACAAGGTAGGATGGATCCATAATTCTATGTTGTTTATGTCAATCGTTACTGTAGCATCCAAATGTTACAGCAGAAATCGAGACTAACTAGCAGCATTTTTTCCAGCTTTCTATTGACTGCTTTTGCAGAGTCCACGTGAGTTGTAGCCTTAAATAGCGGTTGTTAGCTGCCGCTCTTCACCATCTCCTTCCAAGTTTGACATACAGTACTGTATGTCCAAACTAGTCTGACATTTCTTTTCTGACCTCTGGCATCAACAAAGTATATTCATTTTATGAATTATTGCTCACTAGATATTTGCTCCATTTGAGACTATTCTTTGCAAACCCTAGGGACTTTAGATCAGCAGTTTGTGAACTACTCAGACCCATCTAACACCAACAGCCATGCCGTGTCCACAGTCATTGTCAGGCTCACTTTAAACTTCAACAGGTCATCATGACTGTGTCTGTGCGCTAAATGCACTGAATTGCTGCCATGCAACTGGCAGATTAAATTCCCTAATACAATGGTTAGCGACATACAGCTTACGACATAAAGTCAGCTGTAGTTTAACAATGAAGGGATTTAGTGGCACCTTGTGGTGAAGGTGCAGATTGCAACCAACTAAATTCACCTCATCTCACCCTCCCCTTCAAAATGTGACAATTGATACTGGCTCCTAAAAATATGAGAAAGTAAAATCCATCTCACTGGAGCCGATGTCTGTCGAAAACACAGCAGCGCAGCTCATTATGTAGATAAAAAGAGATTTTAATAAATCAGTGATTATCAGATTTTCTCAGTCCAAGACCCAGAAAAGAAAAAGTTGGCACTTGTGTTCCAAAATCAAAATGTACGAATGTGTGTTCACATCCTTTTTTGTTTTGCTGTGTTCGTATGTCATCATGATTCCATTTTATGCTCTGTTTTTATGTTCTGTGCACTTATTGTAAAGCACTTTGTGATTTTATCTGTGAAAAGCACTCAAAATATATTACTTACTTAATTTGTTTTGATTTCATGCCAACAAAATAATGCACACATTAAAGATCAAAATGGTACAAAAGGAACAAATGAATAAAAAAAGAATAAAACTAATATAAAATGAACATAAAATACCAAAATAATCCACAAAGTAAACTAAAATATAAGAAAAGTAACAATATAATGCACAAAATGAAAAACATAATATAGAAGTGTAAGAGAAATTGTTAAAATAATACAGAAAATGAACCAAAAAAACAAAATCATCAATAAATTTGCGACCCAATAAAAAATGCTGCACTCTCATTTTAGATCCCAACTGCAAGTGGTTTTACAGTAAGTAACAAAAACAAAAATCCTTGTTTTCATATAATCACAGTTGTAGCCATGTGATAAATTAACAAGAAAAGTTCCCACAGGTAAGTGAACTGTGCCTTGGGCATGTCTTAAAACAAGTGAGCATGTTCTTTATTTATGGTCTGGTTTGCTCGATGTACTCCACCAGAATAAGGGTGAATATTTCTGTTGTATAATGGCAGGATTGACATTCTGTCTGTGTGTTTCTGTTTAGAAAGTTTCCCTCGCTGTGGGGAAGAACAGCAGCCTCGGAGCTCAAACAACACGCTGAACATAACAAAAAGTTTGGGCAAATACACAGTTTTATGGAGTCTTTTCTTTTGTTGGAATTTATTCATTTTAATACTCTTCCATGTTGTGGAGGCATATTCCTCCACAACAACATTATTTCGCAAAGGCAGTGACATGTCTTAATGGATTTTGGTTAAGAGTTACATTTTCTTTGTGTTTTGATTCTATTCTGCCACATTTTATTCACATTATATGTATTTGAGAAAGAAGTTTGTTGCAAAACTGGACTGATGATGAAACATTACAGCCACTATTGAAACATTTCTCTTAATGACAGTAAATGTGCAGTGTCAACACCATTAAAAGAGACATATTGTGGAAAAAATGTGTTTCATGTAATGTTACTGTCTCAAAATTCTCAAAAGATGAAAAACACTCATTCCCTTGTCAGTTAACTTGACCTGAAATAAGCCATTTGGATTTCTGAATATTTGTGATGTCACAAACATACAATCACTGTCATCAGTCAGTTCACATAGGGCCACCCACAAATCCCACGATAATGTGCCAGATAGTGGACAGGATGGGATCTATGGCACAGACAGATAGTGAGTTTGTTTGCATTTAATGCAACATTTGCATTTACATCCACTGTTGATGTGCTGCAGGAACAGCATTAAAGGAGACATATTGTGCACAATAGGGATTCATGTTTCATAAAACAGGACTAATGTTAAAGTCTCAAAATTCTCTCTCAAAGGATGAAAAACACTCAGCCCCTTTCCAGATAACTGGACCTAAAATAAGCCAAAATAAAAGATTTTAAAAATAAATAAATAAATAAATGAGCCATTTGGATTTCTGGATTTTTGTGATGTCACAAATACAGTCACTGTGCTGAGTCATTTCTCTAGGTCCAGCAGACCCACCAGAACCAACCAGAAATCCCTTTGATAATGTGCCAGGGAGTCTACATGATGGAATCTATGGCATAGACAGGACAAGTGTGAGCTTGTTTACATTTAAAGCAACACATCCTGAAACGACTGATTTGATGGACGTTGAAAATCATCCGTTTACAGACACGGTAGAATGATGAATCTGTGGTAAGTTGAGCTGAAATTTAAAATACACATTTAAAAGACAAGTGAAATTGAACTTGTTAAAAAGGGACACAACATGTCTCCTTTAACGGTGAATATTCCATTTGTGCACGTTTTAAATCTTACATCCTGTACCTTAAAAGACAGCTAAAGCGAGAGTATGATGATTAAGCAAATGACAGGGAGCTAATTAAATTACATAATAGTTAGATTGCATAACACTTCAGGAGATTAACTGCTGTGTTCATGCACTTTAATTCCATTGTGTGCTCACCTAGTGCCGCCTTGTCGAGGAAGTGCAGCTCTGTGTAGAAGGACTCGGCCTCGGGATATTTCTCCTGAATGACACTGACGATGAAGTACAGCAAAGTCTGTTTACGGTCTGTAGATTTGGTGTCTAACAGCTTGGAGGAGAAAACAGACAACCGTATTAAACGGCACAGTGAAAAATGTCACGGAAAACCATACATTAAGGGAAGTAGAAAGGAGGACGGCATCTGTTTCTCATTTTACTCACCAAATCTAAGCTCTGCAACCTGAAGCCGTACGCCGCCCCTCGTTTGCTGCTGTTCATATAGTTTCCAAATGCTAAGATGATCTTGAAATCAGAAGTCGAAAATGTGCAGATGTCAAACATTGTAGAACAAATGTGGTTCTGATTCACCTACTGACTTGAATATTAAAACTTCTCTGTTCACTAAGTGAACATCTCACTAAGTGAAGAAATCTGACATTCTGAATGATACATTTATATGTTTTTGCAAGATATTTTGCACAAGGATCACATAATAACTACAGAAACTCCCAGTGACAAACGGAGGTGGACAGAGCACACAGAAACAGTACTCAAGTCAAAGAATTATTGCTTTACAATGATAATGACTCAAGCAGCCGTGGAGTTCATTACAGGTTGATTACAGCATCATATACTGCATTCAGACTGGAATTTGGGTCAGTTATATTCATTTTTGTGATTTTATGGATCATTTCTGATATTTTTGTTCCTTATTTGGATGATTTTTGGTTAATTTTATTTGTTTGTTCAACTTATTGATTTTTTTTTTTTTTACCAGCATTGTTGTTTGTTCACTATTACAGATTTTGTTGTATATTTTCTTTTTTAATCTGTTTTTGTAGCTCATTTTGTTCATTTTTCTAATATACTGTACCTATTTCATCATTTTTGTGCATTTTGTTGCTTATTTCTTTTTTGTTTAATTTCTAGATTACATTAGTTATTTTTGTTAATTTACTCAGTTATTTTCTTCTTTTTTTGCTTATTTTGTTCTTGCTCTGGTAATTTTATAAATTACTTGACTTTTTAGTTCAGTTTTGTCAATTGTCTTGATTATTTTGTTCATTTAGATGCTCATTTTTTGCTTATTATTCATTTTTGTTCATTCACTTAATTATTTTGTCTTTTAAATTTGGTTGATAATTTTGCCAACGTTTTCAATTTCAACCTTTTTTACATCTACTCATTTACGTGTCCAAATGTAACAATGTAGAGGTACACTTCTTTCATCTCAAATGTAACTGAGTAAGAGTAAAAAGTGTTCTGCGGAATAACTACTCTCACAAGTACAGTACATTTATTTGAAAAAACTACTCAAGTACTGTATGTAAAGGAGTGAAGGTACTTGAGTATGAGCCACCTCTGGTTATTGACATATTGTACCTCTGTTGGGAATCACTGTTGAACAAGATGCTATGATTTGACAGTAATTTTAAGAGAAAGAGTCTCAAAGGACTAAAACTATTAGCTCAGATTTCATATTGGCCTGTTAATAGCTGAATTCAAAAGCCCATACTCACCTCAAGGATCTTTTTCAGTTTAGCGGATGATTTTATTGACATCGAGGCAGCAATGATGGCATTGAGTTGCTGTGAAAAACAAACTGAGGTCACTATTTACTTCTCATATAATAAACAATATCAGTTACATTCAGTTGTGAAGTCATCTGTTTTAGTAAAATATACAAGATTTCTCCTAAAATGTTGTATTACACACTATTGATAAATATACGTAATCCATAAAAATCCAAATAAAATTTTTTTTTAACCCTATTGAAATGCATTGATTTTCACTCTGTTGGGCATTTTTTACATTTTTGGCAACACCAATTGTTTGTATGCAAGTGTTTTATTTTTACTGTTATTTTAAACTGATGTACTGATGCACCAATGCTTAGGCCCAGCACGTGCTGTTTTTAAAGGTGCTTATTTTAAAGGCTCCATATTTTACACTTCCATTTATGTCCATTTTTGTGTGTGTTTTTCTGTGTAGTGTCATGACAATAACACCTGTTTACTAGAATGCACTCATCAGAGGTGCAGACCCACACCACCTCCTGCAGCCCTCATGACTTTGCTGACGTGCAAACAAAAATTATCAGCAATGAGTAATAGTGTCTGTTAAAGTCAGTAACTGTGATTGATGTATTTATTTACCTTCAACGGGAGAACATATATTTTCATAGAACAAAAAATGACAAAAGAAGCCAAGTAAAATAATGGTCAAGGGTCAATGAATTCAGTTTATGATTACATGCATGCAGTGTCTGCTTATTTTCTTTACCAAAATTATACCTAGTTATAAAATTGTGTCATGTGGATATTAAAGATGTTAATATTGAATGCAATAGCTTTGGTTTGAAAATGAAAAGCTGAAAGATGTTCTTCCATCACATTAGTTTCACTTTCAGTTGCTAGTGACACGTCACCATTGGCGATGGCCAATAAAAAATAAAAAATTGGCCAATAAATTTCAAACTTGGTGAATTAGTGACTGATTTTTGATTCCTTCCCATCTTTGATGTCAAATGCAAGGTCAATGCCATTTGACCTTCAGGGGGTGTCCAAGGCCCTATTCTAATTTGTATTAAAAGTTCTTGCCCCTATCTCCAATAATACAGTCATTATAGATGAAAATGTATTGGAACCTTTCTTGACCTAGTGACCCTTGACCCTGTTGTCTTGGGAAAGTAGATTTTTCCTTGGTTTTTCTTGTAGCTCTGCCACACATGCTCTGATTTATTGAAAAGAGTTGTACCCACCCACTTTCATTAGAAATGCTCTGATTGGTTGAATTACCAAGGTGACTTGAATATTATGCCACAGAGGCACTGTAAACACACATTACCTTTTCTGGGACAATATTCAGGACAAAAGTCAGGAATACTGGCAGGTGCTCACATCATTAGCTTGGTGAAAGTTGACCAAATAGCTATAATCTGGTCTGTGACTGGTTATGACTCGTGATGTCACAAACAATCCAAATCAGATTGGTTTTCCTGTCGTCCACGTTGTTGTGTGGATTTCTCAGAACTGACAGTACTGGGCAGCTTTTATTTTGCATCACTTTATGGAAACCTCAAAACCTACTAAAGATGAATTGTCACTGTATGGGACCTTTAGTTATAAAACTAGAAAATACATGCTATAACTTGAAACATAATTCTATAAGCAGGATTAGAACATAGAATGACAGAGGACATTTTTGTACCTTTGTGTGAAAGTATTAATTAAACAAATGGTATGGGTAATTTTTTTTTAAGTATCCAGCAAATGTGAGTGGTTTCCGCCTTAACTGCAATGCAGGCAATTCCATCATTCATTTCCTAAGTAAAGACTGACTGATACAACCTTGACTCTAAAATGAAACTCATATAAAGGTACATAATCCTACCACAACCCTCCTTTGTGAACTCACCGGCTGTATTAGATGCACACTCTCAGGGAAATTGCCCATGAAGGTGAGCGTACTGATACGCTGGGCGAGACGAGGGATCTTACTGAAGCGCACCATGAAGCGGTCCTCCTCGCTGAGCTCATCCAGGGGCCTGCCCTCACACTCATAGTTGTGGATGAGCTTCATTTCATACTCGGTGGGAATGAAACGCTCCAGGAGCTCGAGGAAATCCAGGCTCAGAGCTTTCTGGTTATAACTGGGAAGACATTTAAGTTTCTACTTTAATTCCACTGAGTATATTTTTTTTTACAAGAGCAGCCCATGTTATTTAGATTCAACATGGACGGAGTGATTTAGCACCTACGTCTCAATAGCGCAGCATATATCTGAGGCAGCCATTCCCTCCTTGCGTAGGGTGATTGCCAGGTTTTTGGCTCTGTTCGGCTCCATTAGAGACACTTTACTGGGAGTCTTATGAGCCAATTTCATCTTCAGAGTTCCCAGCTCCACAGGGGACGACTGGGCCTTGGTCTTAAACTGCTCCTCAAAGGCGGCCATGTTTAACTCCTAATTAGAGGCCACATGTGAACACAGACAGAAACACCGCTGTTTATTAAAACATGACATATCACATCATTAACAGATGTACAATTGGGACCAATGACTGTTGCGCCTATCGGAGCTTGGACATCTCTTTACAGATGCACAGGCGTCATCGTGTGTGACCTGTTGACCTGGTGTATCAGTGAATAATAATAAATGAAATTAAGAAAAAGTCAAAAAGTAATTTAACAACAAATAAAGTAAATAAAAATGATGAAAAACATTGTTAAAAAATTAACAGTGTTCATTATTTTGTTCATGTCTGTATTTTTTAAATCATTTTGGTTCTTTCCATCTGTTTCTTACATTGTTTTTGTTCATTTTATTTATTGAAATGTTAATTATTGTTCATTATATTTTTTATTCAGTTTTTGATTCTTTATGTTATTTTGGTTTATTAATTTGGTCAATTTAATTTTGTTAGTTTTATTTACTGAATTGTTCAATTTTGTATATTTTGTTGATTATTTTATTCATTTTTAATCTTTTTGTTTATTACTTTATTCATTTTTGTTCATTTTTATTATCTTATTTTTGATCTTTATGTTTAATATTTTACTTATGTTTGTTCATTACTTAATACAGTTTAATTTATTTTGTTGATTATTCTATTCATTTTTGTACATTTTCTTATTTTCTTTGATCACACTTTTCTTATTTTGGTTCATTCCGCCTATTCATTATATTTTTTTAAATTTATTTTGTTTATTATTTTATGCATTTGTTTATTTTATGTTATTAATTTACCAATTATCTGTTTTAATTCTATTCTTTATATTTGCTAATTCTTTCATTATTTTTTGTAAACTTTCATTTTGTTATTTTTTTATTTGATTAATTTCATTGTTGATGTTTGCGGATATTTTTGCTAATGCTGTTCATTTGTGGTCATTTTCTTGTTTTATTCAATTTTTGTTTATTTGTATTTGTTTTGATTGTTGTATTAGTTATTTTTTATTTTATACATTGTTTTTAAATTTTTTTTGCAAATTTTGGTGAATATTCGGCTCTTTTTTTATTTGATTGTTAATCGTTGTGCTTATTATTCATTATAATGTTCATTTGTTGTTAATTTCTTTCATTTGCACTTATTTTCTACCTTGCTTGTTCATTTTTTGTTTATGTTAATTCTTTTTCATTTTGTTTGTTTTTGCTCATTTTAAATACTACACGGCTACTTTTTGCTTCATTTTTGTAATTATTTTACTCATTTTTATTCATTTTTGTTCATTTTATTTATTCCAATCTTCATTTTTGTTCACCGATGTACAGCTTATAACCTAAAATGTGACACAGCTCAGATACATTCATCCACATAATGTACTTAAATAAAGAAAGTGTTGATTCAGACAAAATAGAATGAATAAAGGGACAAAGTTGATCTAGCAATCAGGAAAAAAGATAAAAAAAATTCAAAAAAGAAGAAGAGCACCAGTGGACACATAAAACACAGGAATCTTCAAACCTCTAAGACGTGTTCGTCGTCCAGTTCATTGAAGATGGTTCCTGCCACCTGGCTGGATTTGAGGGCCTGCCAGTTGAACAGCGGCATGCGGTACTTGGTCTGAATTGGCTTTTTTTTCTTACGGGCTGGAGGAAGAAATGAATGAAACATGTATTTGTCTCTTTTCTGATCCTTGTGGAAGATGATTAAAAATAAGAGCCCAAAACAGTGACGAAAGCAAGAGCTTCATGACGTAGAAGATGATTACTCTGGTTGAAAAAATAATAATAATTTGGACTTTTGTAACGAAGAATGAAATCAAGGACGTCGCGTCACTGGAATAAACAAACAAGGTTCGGAATCACTGTTGCCCGATGATTAATTTGTGGTTTTCTGCAGCAGAGAGCACAAAAAGTATTTTTTTAGACGCAGGTTATTAATGTGAAGTGAAAAGTTCAAATGAGAGGACTCTATTGCAGGTGTTTGCTGTTTTTGTACAGACTGGAAAATCACCCAATATATTTTTATCCTGTATTTCACATTTTTAAATTAGTTTGTTATGTTTTAACTGGGTTTCTTGTTTTTTTTTATTTTAATTGTTACATTCTTTGTTTTTTTTTTTTTTAGATTTAATCCCTATTTTTGTGTTTCTTACTGTGTTTCTTACTTATACTTACAACATACTGAATGATTCTCTTCTGATCTGATAACATGTAAAACCAACTTGTTCATCGTTTTATTCATTTTTGCTTATTTTTATTCAATAGTTTTTAATATAATTTTTTTTTTTCATTTTTCATATTGTTTTGATAGTTTTTATCCATCCATTTTCTACCCCTTAATCCTGGTAAAGGTTGGGGGGGACGCTGGAGCCTATCCCAGCTGACCCAGGGCGAAGGCAGGGTTCACCCTGGATGAGTCACCAGTTCATCGCAGGGCTGACACACACAGAGACAGACGACCATTCACTCGCACATTCATGCCTATGGACAATTTAGAGTCATCAGTTCACCTCGTCCCTCGTGCATGTTTTTGGTTGTGGGAGGAAGCCGGAGAACCCGGAGAGAACCCACGCAGACACGGGGAGAACATGCAAACTCCGCATTTTTTTAATGTTTTGTTCGTTTACCAGATTATTTTGTTCTTTTTTCATTTTGCTTTAATATTAGAAAATTCTTTTGTTTGTTTGCATGACTTTTTGCATTTTATTGATTGTTAGATAAATTTGAATCATTTTATTTATTATATTGTGAAATTTTTTTATTATTATGGTCACTGTTGTTCATTTTGTGAATTATTTTTTGTTCCGTTTTGTTTTTTGCCATTTTTGCTAATTGTTTTTCATTTTTTAAATTATTTTGATAATTTTTACTTCATTTATTTATATTTTATGTTCCTTCTATGGATTATTTTGTTCATTTTTAATTCACTTTAATTCATTTTGTTTTTTGTTGTTACTAGTATTTGTGTTGTGTTTTTGTTTGCTTACTTGACTTTTTATTTTATCGATAATTTGGTTCATTTTAATCATTTTGATTATTGATCCTGATTATTTTGTGGATGATTTTGATCACTTATGTCTTAATTTTCTGCATTATTGCTGCTCTTTTTTGTTCATTTAGTTCTTATTTTGTTCATTTTGAAACAATGTTGCAAAAGCCACTGTATGCCTGCCTGGAGGAAAAACTATTTTATAAACACTTTTAAAATATTTGATTAAGTAAATCAGGTTACAATAAAACCTTTAAGTAAGAGGCAATTGTAATTGATTGTTTACATCACTGCACAAAGTCACAAGAACTGCGACAGAGTAAAACTAAAGAGCATCAGTGAATTTTTCTTTTCTTTCTTGCTTTTTGATCACTTTCGTGCACATACAGCAGGGTATAATAGAAAACAATGTCATTATGTACAAAATGTTTTACACTAAACATCTGTCACAGTATTATTAATTGCACTGCTTAGGACAAATTCACCTGCACTCCCCTCAGTTGGGTCACCTCCTGAACTCAGCAGGGTGGGTGGAGGGGGCGGGGCTGCTGGTGGAGGTGGTGGTGGTGGAGGTACTACAGTGGAGGTCGGAAGTGGAGGTGGAGGTGGAGGTGGAGGAGGGGGAGGGATGTGTATTTTTGTCGTCTGTGAAGCTTCTTCTGCTGGACTGGGTGCTGACTCTGTGGACATGCGAGGGGCCTTGTTGTTGTTTCCTGTGTCTGTTTCTTCTTTCGCTGTCAGAGGAGGAACATTCAGTCACACACAAGCCATTCATTTGTTGGTTATTATCACAAGCATTTGCAGCATATTGGCTCTTTATTAGGGTTACGATTATTAGCTATTAACTAGTTGCATATTATCAAATGAAAACGATGGATATTGGTTTCATAATCCCGTGTCTACGTCCACATCGTTCACACCCACATACCTGGCATGCCAGTGTGACTTCATCTACATCCTATTAAGTTTTGGGATATGTAGCACTAGTGGTGTTCAGTAGGGTTGCTACTACAGTACTTGAAGCCCTGACTCCCAAAGTTACATTGGACTTCTGTCTGAAAGTACTAAGGGCTGGATCCTTAAAAAGGTTGCACCGGTTTAGTGTGTGTTAAATGTACGCTAAAATGATGCAAAAAGGCGTGTAATTCATAAAACACTCACAAAGCACTTGCAAAGGCTGAAATTCACAAAAAAACTGCACTGTGGAGCAGAGAGTGTCATGGGTGCAGTGGTACCATTTGCATGGATTTGAATATATGCAAATGAGGGAATATTCACACATTCATCACAAAATCCTGCTCTTTCTGTGCAAATAAATCTCAGGGCTAGTAGAGTCTAATTCAGAAAACAGTGCACACATGCCACGCCTCATGCCAGTTAGCAAATGGATGTCATGTGTCATCTGCAGGCAAACTAACATGTCCCTCTCTGCCTCTGTCTACTTCACTTTTTGAAAAACTGACTTTAAATGATGTTAAATTCATGCTTAATGAAATTTATCTTGATCTCATCAGTCAGATATGGAGGGATCAGGTTAATATGTGCGTTATAGTGTAGTTTTGTTTATAAAGGTGACGATCATATTGCTTTGAAACATTTCTCGCACTTCACTCTATTAATCCAAAGTCTAATAGTAGAACACACAATGTAAATAGATCATAATTGGAACCTGATATCCAGGTAACCTGCTGCGCTGTGTGTAAAGGCACACACTATCACACAGAAGATTACTAATCCCACATAGTCATTTCTGTCATTTCTGATCTGCCTGAATTACAGACAAAACTAGGAAATTAGCCACGGTGTACAGTTAAGGGTAAACTGACCAACAGCAGCCGAATCACACACAGGAGAAGAAATGGTGGATTCCACAAGTAATCGTTCATTATGCACTGAGGAGGTGGACAAAGATCCTGTCTCGATCAGTGTTTCACAGTGTAGAGTACGTAAAAGCGTACACTGTAACACAGATGAGGATGATAGCCGTCCAGACCGACGAGCTCCTCATCACAGTAAATGTCCAGACGATTCTTCTGTGTCTGCTGAATTTAACCAGACAGATGAAAATCCAGCGCACCACTGACTCTGCAGATATATCCATTATGTGCACATCAAACTCTCCCACACTCCGTCTCAGTTATAAGCTATTTGTTACACAGTCTGTAAATATAAGGTTTTTTACGACAGAACTTGTGTAAACTTTGCAGTTTCTTCCCTTTCAAACCAGACTGTGTTTTCATGTGCTGAGAAACACTGGACTCTGATGTAAGACGAGCAAATATCATTCGTCAACACATCAGTATGTTTTGCACCTGCATATCATTAGTGCTAAATCTTTAGTGAATATGTTGCAAAAAAGGAACAGACTGCCTGCACTAAAGCAGCATCATTCCTGATGCAATGAACAGGTGCAGTGTAATCTTTGTAGATCTGCCCCTAAGTGGATACATTTTTGTCATGAATCATTACGGTCTCAAACGTTTTATTTGATCTGGTTCTTTAATTTTTTGCTTTTATTATTATATTATGGCCAATAATCTCAGCTGTGCTGGGATTTGATTGACATATCGCTTTGGTTACTTGACTTTCCAGCCAAGTCAGACCGAGTCAAACCATCATAGCATCTACGGAATCAATAGAATATAGTTTTACCTGACAGACGCACTTACATGTAAGTTCTTACACTAACAACACCGTAACATGACTGTTTTGGCAATGCTTGAAGTTTTACTGGGTCAGTAAGCTGGTGGTTAGCATTAGCTTACCAAATGACACCTGGCGTACTATGCTCCTGTACAGAAGCTCTTCCGTCATTGTCCAAATATGGTTACATCCTGTTTTTGTCATCCAGGAAGTGACAACACGATTGGCCTCAAAACAGCCTCAGAAATCAGTGGGTGACATTACGGTCACTTTGGCTACAGTCCATGGTCTGAACCAGTTTATTTGAAACCTGCCTCTAGTTCAAAATATCCATCCTGTCAACTTTTGACATACGTGGCACTAGTCCTTTTTGATAGGGGGTGCAAATTAGAAACCTGTTTGCACAGCATCTACACTGGATGTTTTTATGAAGCAACGTTTAATGCCTTTGTCCCTGTCTAATAAACACATAAATAAATAAAATAATTCTTGTCATGAATAAAAGGCATTATCTGAAAAATGGCAGAACCGTTGTAATTGAAACTTGCCATGGCTGATGATGATTGTCAAGTGGTGCTTTTCTGCTTTTCAATAGGGGGCACTACTGCTTGTAAAGAAAAGCTGCCATATCTTGGACATGACTGAATCAGTTTACTTAAAATTTGCCACCGTTACTGTTCACTTAAACATCTCCATCCTGTCAACTTTAGAGATAAGTGGCACTACTGCTTCAAACTAGAGAGGACTTTCATCAAAAATCATTCAATATTGCATGATTTGATTGCTGTCATTTTCTGCAGATCCCTTGCTACCATGGGAACAACCTCCAGTCCTTATACTGTACTGGTACATTATTAGGGTTAGGGGCTATTGTTGCGGTTACTAAGATTTAATTAGAAATGACTTGTTCCCGATTCCAAAGTGTTCTCAATCACTCTCTTCAAACTAAAAGAAGCTGAATAGTTCGGGCCTCGGGCCAAACGCCTGTCAGTGCAGGATAAGAAACACTGACCTTTCTGAATCACGTGCTGGACCACAGGGATCACTTGAATGTCCAGGTGTCCTGAGGACGAGCGCTCCATGCGGACTAACCCCTGGTTGACCAGAGCCTGAACTTTGACCTCTAGTTCCTTCAGGGCCTGGTTTGAACGATCCTTGTCTCTTTCAATTTCTCGTTCCCTCTCACGTTCCAGCTCTCGCTCTTGTTCTCGTTGCTGTAGCAAAGTCACTTGAGAGGAGGATTCTCGTAGACTCTCCTGCAAAAGCAGATGTGTGTATGTGATGCAGCTCTCTGTGTAATGTGTAAAGATAGAGCTGTGAACAAAAGCAGCAGAAAATACCCTCGTAATGGTGAGCTGATTGCATTACACGGTGCCACAGAATTGGTAGCATACATTCTATTTTTGGTGCATAATTAAATTAAACATAATCAGAATCAGTTACAGTAGAAACATATCTAATTAAATGCAGTTAATAACCCAGATTTTGGTCATTACAGAGTGGTCCCATCTAAATATCTTCAATATAACCTTCTATGTCTAGAAGGACATAGATGCAGAGGATATGTTGTATTTGATCGGTGGTCTTGTTTGGATTCCGACCACCTCTCATCTACAAATCAATGTGCATCACACTAGGGCAGGAGTTGTTTACAATCTAAAGAGCCATTATGGGACAGAAAGAAAATAAAGTAAGTGTCTAGAGCTGCAAAACATATTCAAACATTTATGTATCATATGGCAGATGACATGTTTTAGCAGGCAACATCTATTTGGTTTTATTTCATTCTTTTTTGTTCATTTTGTTGATTTTTATCAGTTTTTTTTTGCTCATTTCCTTGATTATTTTATTCTTTTTTCTCATCTATTGATTATTAGGGTCATTTTCCCTCATCTTTGCTCATTTTGCAGGTTTTTTGGTAAAAATTTTTTGTTTATTTTTAAATTATGCTATTCATTTTGGTGAATTTTGGTTCATTACACACATTATTTTTGTTTATTTTGTTTCTTTTCTTGTTTATATTCATTTACTTGACTATTTTGTTCATTTGGTTGAATGTTTTGTTCATTTTTAATAATTTTTATTCAAATGATCTATTATTTTAATTTTTTCAGAATTTTGTTCATAATTTTTCTTGTCCATTTTCTTGGTGGTTTTGTTCATTTTGTAGATTTGCCTCATTTTTGTCTAAATGTTTGTTCATTATGTAGTTGTTTTTTTTCTTGTTGATTTAGTGCTTACTTTTGATTATTTATTTTTTGTATAATGTGTTACTTCCATCACCGGTCAGATTCACAGGAGTCTCTGGGGAGCGGCTGAAGAGCCACATGTGACCCTGGAGCTACAGGTTGAAGACCCCTGCATTAGTAAATCTGAATCTGAATATGACCTCTGAGTTTTGTAAAATTAAAAAGGGGCCCACCACTAAGCAAAGAAGTGGCTTTGAAGTAATCTTTCTGTTCCTTTATTGTAGCTAGATTGCTGATCTCGATACTCGGCTTAAAAATCCAAATCCTTCCAAATCAGTGCTGAGTTCTGTTTTTGGGTTTACACTGCCTGGTTTAAGTTGCAATTTTTTGGGTTACTTTTCTTTAATGAAGTGATTAAAAGTGAATGGCAAATCTGTCACTGTGTTACATTTTAAAAGTAGCCTCCACAACATTGGATGTTCCACTTCTTTCATGTTTTAAAAGAGCAATGAAGCACAAAAAGCGTAGTGTACCTTTAAGAGCTCCACTTCTTTCGTGGTCTGAATCAGCTTCTTCTCCAGCTCTGAAACTTTCTCCATCGCCTCCCTCTCACTTTCCTGAAGCCTCGTGTTCAGCTATAATGCAAATGTTTATGTAAATATGTTTACTACTGTGTACTACTGTGTACTGTATCTGTGTGCCATGATGTGTTCATATTTGCCTGTGCGTTGTGCTCCTGCAGTTCCTCCATGTGCTCCAGCAGAGCGTTCTTGGTTTCTGCATCCTCCAGCAAGGCTCCGACATCAAACACATTATCCAGATAGGCCTGGATCTGCACCAGCAGCCGGTCACTCTCTGTGAACTTCAACGCCTGCCGAGGGGATGGGCAGTAAATGAATTATTCTCACTGTTTGGATGCAATAATGGCTTTATAAGCAGTGACTTAGACCTGCAGTGTGTGGGATTTAAGGGGTGTAGCAGTGAAGTTGAAGACCCCTGACCCTCACCATATATATCCAAGACTCTACAGCAGCTGCAAAAAAGGAAGGCCCTCATTGCAGTCATTCATTCTAAGCTAGTCTGTGTTGATAGAGCAGATATACTGTAAATGTCTCATTCCACAGCAGGAGTCTGCAACCTGCAATTCAAGAGCCACATGTGGTTGTTTGGTCCCTCTCCAATGGCTCCTATGGCTTTGACCACTGATGGAAGCAACATTATAATATATCAAAATGAGGAGAATAACCACCAAATCAACCGAAAGAATGAAAATGAAGTAGATAATGATAAAAAATTAAGATAAAACTGATGCAAATAATCTATCAAAGGAAGAAAATGATCAAGAAAATGAAGATTAAACAATATAATACATAAACTGATCCAAGAAAAACAGAAATCTTAAAAGATTAAGACAAATTGGTGTAAAATGTTCATGAAAATGAACAAAATAGTGAAATAATCCACAAAGATTCACAGCAATAATTAGGAAATGAGCAAAAATGAATAAAAAAATGAACCAAATAATCTGCAACATGAACAACATTTGCTATAAAATGAACAAAATAATCAATACATTGAACAAAAACTAGCAAAAATATTAAAGGAAATTAATGAAAAATATCAACCCAGTGAAGATAAAATAACAAAAAACAATAACAAATTGGTGTTAATATGCATCATATTTCATGTGGCACATAAAGGGTTTGTATATCTTTTTTCAGCTTGAGACAATTATTAATGTTGAAATGTGCTATATAAATACAATTTTACTTTCTTACTTAACAAAAATACAGTGATTTTTATTCTCGGGTGATAATACACTAATGGAAACGGATGTATGTTACATTCAATTACACGCTGCAACTTCAAATGAATAACTGTAGTCTAACAACAAAATAGACTATTTTATGTGTGTCTATTAAAAAACACGAGGTCAAAGTTTGTAATAAGAAACGGTGAGGTGTGAACTTGCCTCCAGATAGCTGTCCAAACCATGGTGAGTGAATTCATACTGCAGGTGGACTCTGAAGTTCATATTCTCCACCGAATGGACCACAATGTTGATGAACTGCATGCAGGCCACCTGGTGGACAAACACTGGAACTGTTGATTTCAGTTTTTAAAGCAGTGCAGTGCATCTACACAGAGCGAACACAGTTTCCTGCATCTACGGACGTCCGTGGCATTTATGTATTAAATCATGCAATGAAGATGGAAAAAATAAATCCATTTCTTTAATGTAGCTGCATGTATTGCTAATTAAATTCACCAGCTGGACTGACCTCATGCAATAGTACATTAGACAACAAATAATTTAATATATTTATAATAAGCATAATAAGCATAACCTATTGATAATATTAAACGTGATGTATTTGGTGCCTTTTTCATTTCCCTGCACATACAGGTACAAATGCCTGCTGCGCAGGAAACTAACCTAACAATTAAATAAATATGGACCCGTCTCTTGTCATACTTCACCACCACATTGTTCCATTTTACATAATGGTACACAATTATGCACACAGTCATTTTGTTAATTACTTTTTCTGGATGCCTTCTCTTAAGCCCAGTAATTAACCTTTACTTTGCATAATTTTCTTTCTCAGCATAACATAATTTAAAATCTTCATGCTGTATTTTAACAACAACAAAAAAAAAAAAGAAAACAGATTTACTCCAGAGTCATATCAAATACAGCCATATTGTTGTGCATATAATCCAAACAACTGGCTGGAAATGTCCTTTACTGGTACATGTAATCACTGGAAAACAGGCAGTGTATTTTATACTGTGGATTCATGATGTCAGTTATATGAATTGTATGAATTATTAATGTTTTTCCTCCATATAACATTGATTTTTGTTCAATTACGTCACCTCAGAACAAATGCAGATCCTTAATGATCACCCTTCATAGACATTCAGAAGGAAATAAGGGGGGAAAGGAATCACTTTAATATCTGTAAGTCACGGTGATATGCAGAGTAAATAGAAACAAAGTAATCATGACTCAAGTAGAAGTAGAAGTACTCATAAACATAAATACTTGAGTAACCTCATAACAGGGAGATTATAGTACAATAAATTGTGTTCAAACAACTTAACTTTTGTTTATTTTCTTGATTATTTTTGATCATTTTTGGTCATTTTGTTGCCTATTTAGTGTATTTTTGTTGATTTTCATGGATTATTTTGTTGATTTTTGTTAACTTCCTTGATTATTTTGATTATTTGTGCTCATTTTGTTTCTTATTTTGTTTATTTTTTTTTGTTTTTCTATTTGATTTTGTGTTTCATTTATTGGCTTTTATTCCTTTTGGTGTTTATTTTGTTGTTTGTTCAATTGTTGTTGATGATACTCATTGTTCTTAATCGACTCAATTTAATTTGTGCTTATTTTATTTTTTTGCTTGTTATAATAGTTTTATAATTTACTTGACTTGTTCAGTTTTGCTTTTTTGCGTATTTTGTTAATTTTTTTATTCTGTTAATTTTTGATACATTTTTGCTCATTTCGTTGATTAGTTTAATCATTTCGTTAATTTACTTGATTCATTTGCTCATTTTGTTTATTTAGTTGATTTTTTTTTGCTTGTTCAAATTTATTTTTCAATTCCTTGGTGCTGTTTATTTTTCTTAATTTACTTGACTATTTTGTCCAATTTTGTTTGTTTTGTTGCTTATTTTGTTTACTTGTGCTTTTTATACTAATTTAATAATGTACAATTTTTATGAATTTTTTTCTTGTTTTGTTCATTTTTGTGATGTTTTTGCTCATTTTGTTGATTAGTTTAGTCATGTTGTGAACTTACCGGAATATTTTGTTTGTTTTTTTTTTTTATTCAGTTCATTATTTTGTTCATTTTTTTTATTTCAACCTCTTCTGTGGCCAACTGTAACTGAGTAGAAGTACTTTTTTCATCCCAAATGTAACCGAGTAAGAGTAAACAGTATTCTGAAAGACATCTACCCTTTCACTACTTTCTGGTTTTCTGATGAATCTGCTTTACCATGAAGTCGATGTTGTTGTCTTCATTGCAGAAATACTCCATGAGCTTCTCGAACCTGCTCTTCTCTCCACACACCTGAAAACAGCATCAATACAGGCCTTAGATTAACAGCAGATCAACTGGCAAGACACTTTTTTTTAAGCGTGCTTTTCTGTCAAGTTAGATCTAGGTGAGCTCCTTCGAGATCTCAGGCTGAAGATCTTAACGTTCTTCAATTTTGGCTTCTCCATGTGTTTACACATGGGGGCAGTGTGCTCACACTAAACATCAAAAACATGAAAAACAGACTCCAGCCAACTATCAGGGGCTCAGTCTTTGCATCTTTCATATGTCTTTCTAAATTCTCTGCAGTGTTTGGATAGTTCACGAAGTATCTCTATTAATTTAGTAGCTTTGCATTTCTTTTTAAAAATCTTGTATCAAACAGTAACACAATGCTTTTTCTACTTTTACCCACCAGCCCACAGAACTGTTTCTCCGTAGCAATGATCTCACCTTGTGACTCGTATAGTCCAGTGGTTGAGACTCACTCTTATAGAATCCAAGCGAAGCAAATGTATTGTGAATTAGCTGGCGAACAGAATCTGAGTCTACTGTGAACACATTTTGGACATATTTTCATTATTGTGTTCATGTTCTAAACAGAAAATAATTGAAACAAATAAACATTTTAAAATGATCAAAATGATTAAAATTAATCCGATTGCAAAAATGAAAAAATAATTACAAAATGAACAAAAACATTGAATGAAATTACAAACCAAAATAAATGAGGATTTCAGAATAAAGTACCCCATTATCTTTGAATAAATGTCTGTGTTACCATGGGAACAGATGCTGCATATGAGCAAAGTGTGACATTAGACAGAAACAATAAGTTCAGTTGTTTGCTGACTTTTTTGCACTTATTTCAGGTTTCTGTTCATGTTTCTTCCTCTGCCCCTTTTTATTATTGTTATTACCCTTTTTTCAGTCAGAATGAGTCCATGACCCACTTGTGGGTCTGGATCCAGCAGTTTGGAACCGGGGGGTTCTCCACAATGGTGAAATGTTGTGACTGTTGTACAGTAAATGTCAGGGACAGACAGCTAAAATAATTAGCTGATGATGATTTCTGCTACACACTGTCGGCTCTTATTTTAAATACAAACCTACATGCCACGCTGCAGTGTTTTCCCTACACTGAGCCAACTGTGTGTTTAAGTGTCCCATGTTTGCAATGTAAGAAAAAGAAAATATATGGCTTCACCCTAACTGTGTTTTCTTAACCAGCCACACAGCAGATTCCCTGTTTGATCCATTAGCAGCAGTCTGTCTGTGTTTGCTGTGTCTTATACTCTGCCTCCACTCATGTCTGCTAAATAATGCAACACGCCAACTTGACAGCCCGCACAACCCAAAACAATGCCCACATTCGGCCACTGAGGGACACATAAGCCTGCTCCTGGCTCTGAGCCCACATGCGTTACTTTACAACCACAAGCCCTCTGTCGCTCTGCATCTACCCCCTCCTTCATCCGATGATCGCCCACACGTGCCTC
The DNA here is from genome assembly GCA_029823295.1 of Pseudamia nigra. Taxonomy (NCBI): domain Eukaryota; kingdom Metazoa; phylum Chordata; class Actinopteri; order Kurtiformes; family Apogonidae; genus Pseudamia; species Pseudamia nigra. The sequence goes on from JAQQAE010000287.1 coordinate 31,375, forward strand.
GTGCTGCTGCGACACCAAAACACTCACTGTGATACTCGACTTACTGCAGTAACTGATGCCATGTTGGTCAAAGTATTTCGCCTTGACTAAGTGACGGCTTTTTAATTTGTCACTTTGGTCCTTTTAAGTTCTTTATATGAGCTCAGTTACATGTCACATAATCCGATCCAAACCATTACTGATGGTGTAAAACTGCAGCATTATTGCAACACCTGCAGTTGGTGACTTTCCTGAAATGCTTATCATTATGATTTCACAGACACTGCATCATCCTTGAACATTTGAATTATCATTATTCCTCACACTTAGATTTAAAGGTCCCATATTTTAGCATTTAATTACTTTTCATTACCGATGCACTTTGAGGTGTTGCAGCTGCCCTCTGTTCATCAGAAAACACTCTGATTGTTCATTTACAAGGTGACCTAGGTTTCTGATACTATTGCCGTAAATACAGAACACTGAACTTTTGGTTGGTTCCAAATTTAAAGGTCCCATACTGAGAAAACCCATGTTTACTAGGGTTTATCCTGCCGTAGACTAGTGTCACAAATTTGCCTCAAACCACTTCTAGTCTGGATGTAGCTGAGGAGGCGTACGTGTATGCATCCCACTAATGAAAATTGTGGAAGTTTGTTGCATATTTTGATTTGTCAGGTTTACACTACATGAGGCAGTAATGGCTGCATAGAAAAAATGTTATATATAGTAGGTGCACTATCATAGAAGTTCAAATTACTGCGCATGTGACAATAAAAACTTGGAATCTTAGAATGATTATTGAAATGAATTTGAATCCATATTTAACAAAGCATTTGAAATATATTTACAATGAATGCCAAGTACAAAGAGCAGCATAAAAAATAAAAATAACCAATGAGTAACAATCCTACATAAAATATAATAAAACATTTAACTATGCAGAAATATGTACGTAGCAATATACTCTATGTACAACTGTATGTGTAGAGGAAGTGTGCAACACTGAATTATGTGCAAACAGAATCAAAATCGCATGCTGGAATAATAATGCAGTCTCTGCCCTTTATTTTTAGGTAGACCTAAATGAGCATATCAACTTTCTAAAGGAAGTGAGCTTCAATAAAATAATCCACATACCTCAGACTACAATATATGTTTAATTACTACTATATCCAGTTAGGCCTAATGTTGCTCATTTGCATCATAGCTAATTGTATTTAGTAGCTAATCATACCTAATTTAATAGCTAATTGCTATTGTATGTGCTATACTCAAACGAACACTTAATGTACATCTGCTTGACAGCAACAACACAACACATTGTATATATATATATATACTGTATATATATATATATATGTGGATTATCTCGGTACTGGCAGCACCAAACAAGATAATATTTTCACAGCTTTTGTGGTCAGATTTTAGAACTAGTTACAAACATTAGTAATTAATTAGTCGGTTATTACCATATGCATTTGTAGGTTATAAACTTTTTGTTAAGGTTAGGGTGATTAGACATTAGTATGTTCCTCATTAGCCTATGTTTTGTACTGCACCAGCTCTTTATTACAGCTGGGGGTTATTGTATGGTTTACTAAGACTTAATTCAGGCTGATCTGTTGCCTAGTCTGAAGTGTTAAAGCTTTTATTTTAGAAAATGGACTTTATGTAAACCTCAAAACCCAATCAAAGGATGCATTTTCACAGACTGACAGCTTTAAATTTAAACACAAACACCTCAACTAACTGTGCCTCTATAAATTTCATTATCTTTTACTGTAAATCAAACGGGTGAATGAGCAGGAGCAGCAGAAGGAAGAAGTTTCCTTTTAGTACATTTTTACAATTCTGAACTCTTGGCAATAGTAATTAGTAATTTCCACAATTAAATTCAAATAGACTTGATGAAGATCATTTATCAGCAAATACAAACCAGCAGTAATTTGCTGTGATAGAATAATGGCTTTTAAAATGATGCCAGCACTGAAATCACCAATAATGCTCCCACTGTACTGTTCTTTAGGCTACTGCTCTACATTAGTGTTCAGTGTCTGAATCCAAAAACTGCTGTCGCTGACTGGCTTCAAAGTGGAATTCCCTCGTCACAGTGGGCCATCAGGCTGTTGCAGGGCAGGTTTCTAACATCTGTGGCATTCGCTAAGAATAGGTCCTGCTGGTGCAGGTTTAGAGATCGCTCTGCCTGTGTTGTTAAAGCCACTCGAGGTGATTAGTTGGAAACAGTTGCTGCTTTGTCAGGCAAAGATGAGTGAAGTCCAAGGAGAGGTCACAGGCAACGTGGCAAGGGTTTCATATATATCTACACTTCCGCAGTCACTTTAGTCTCGGTGTGGGACAACTGGGGAGCAGCTGAAGGGGGCAGGTGGGTCTGGGGTTCCCCTTAACCTGCTTTACAATGAGTGGCGTGTTTTTGCAGTGATACCCCCACTGTGTTAAGCATAAGACTACTTTAAAATGTAAATGTGCTGTAGATTAAATAATCTGTTCATTTGCAAGTCTGTGCATAGATGATGTTTGTTTAATAGTAGAACTTGCAGGGTACAACATATAATAAATTAGGTCAAATTCATTTCTGAACCTTGTTAAGTCATTTTATTTATAAAGAAATGTCTCAAGTCAGAGCATGACTTTGTTTGATCATGTCTGTGTTTGGAGCATTTTAAGTAGCTTAAAACCTCGGAATATTTACAAATCAACAATACACTGGAGGTTAGAGGTAGAAATGAACAAATTACATGCTGGATTTATGGACTATTTTGAACAAAATAGATTTCCAAAACAGTCCAAAACTGATGAATTTCAACATTCACGATGTAGATGCTGGCAGTTCTAGTGTTCAATTTGTCACTTCCACTTCTCAGAGGGAGTCGACATGACATGGAGATGCTGAAAGGGTTGTGAATCATCTGACCTCTTTAAAGTTGTCAAATGCAGATAGGATGATGTCGTGGCCTCCTCTCACCAAACAAACAGCAGCCAGCAGCTCCAGCACCAGTGCTTTGGTCCTGAGAAATACATTTATAAGAGAAAATATTGTCAGTACAATAAGTCAATGGCACAGATTTGCATGGGCAGATAGAAGCAGGCCCTACAAAGATTAAAGGGAAGTTGTTTGTACAGTAGTTTCTCATCTTTCAGATAGCAAAGCTCAAAGCTATAGAACTGGAGCTTTGCCCAGAAACTAATTTTTCCCTCCAATGCATATGTCACCCAAGTGTTCATATCAATAAGTTTTGTACTTTGTCAGTCCACCACCAAATAAGAGGAGCACCATGAAGAGCCTAAGCAGAGTGTAAGGTGTTGATAATAAAATGGCAAAATGAATGAATGACTTTGTATTCAGGAGACAGCAGCAGTAGAGCAGCCTGATGAGCATCATAGAGTCCAGTTATGGGATCTACAGTTTGTTTCATGATACCCTGACTTGGAAAATTTTGCTGGAGTTTATTTTGAAAATAATATTTAGCATCAGTTGATTTTTAAAGATCTGATAAAAGGAGATGCATTATGAAGGACTGGACTGAGGGGCCTCGAAGTAGGAATACACACAGCCAATTTTCAAGGTAATGAACCTGAAACAATACATTTAGATTTCTGTAAATATATGATGTCCTTAGTCAGCCTTCCATGACCACCAGAACCACCAAAACCAGTAATACTGTCCTAATATCCTGGGATAATGTGCCAGGCAGCAACCCTGACAGTATCCATGGCACAGAGAGGAAATGGATGAGGTCAACTGGTGGTCATTTGCTGAAAACAATAAATAAATGAATAAAGAATATTTGGTATTTTGAGGTAAAGGTGAAATTGTGCAGTACATTCCAAGAATTATAGCAAATTAACTTGTTAAGCAGTACAATATGTCTCCTCTGACACATTATTTAAATTTGCCCCAAAATGAGTAAGGCCATATGTTTATCTTATTTGCTGTAGCCTTTGCACTAAACTTGTTTGTACACGCTGGTGCTACCGTAGCCGGTGTTACCATAGATGATGCTCACCTTGGGTTCCTGTTGTTGAGGCTGAGAGTGATCTCATTGACACAGTGAGGGTGAGTCATCACCAGGTTGAACCCCGACTGACAAGACAAACACACATTCACTTAAAGCTGTCAATCACTTGAAAATGATCCAAGCTGCTGCTCCTGGGCAGAGTTTGAGCTTAAAGCTTAAAGTGAACCACAGGACAGATGATAGCAAAGACTCAGCAGAGCATTACAACGCAGACTGTAATCTGCAACCAGGGTCATTAAAAGACTAATAAAAACTCATTAGGTGCTGGAAATCTACACTATGAGTATAGGCGGAGGTGAATACCTGATAGTTCATGATGGCACGTAAGCACATGATGCACAGGTGAACATCATCTTTCTGGCCCACAACACGTGAGTTCCTCAGGGCTTTCCTGTTCTGCAGAGAGTTGAATCTGCCAGGTGAGAAGCGCTGTTGTTACAATAGTGTTCTACCTGTCAGGGTTAATGTACTTCATAAAAACTAAAACAGAATGAAAAAAATAACTAAAATGAAGGTAAAAACAGCACAAAATGAACTAAAAAGACAATGAACAAAGCAGCACAAGCTTAAATGAAACAGAATTGCAGGTAAAACCAGTTTTGTATGTACCCGACTCATATTTATTAACATAGTCTAGCAGTTAATCTCATAAAGTTCAATAGTTACAGTGCCACGTTTATATTTGCATTGTTGAAAACGAATGAATTTGCCCAGTACTTTAGAAAAAATGACAGTACATTTGCTTGCGAGTGTCCTTATCAAGGTCTTTAATGGTTCGTGTGCTGCAAGAATAAAATCTCTGCACAGTCTGGATCATTTATTAAGCAATATGTGTCGCCCTGCGATGAACTGGCGACTCATCCCGGGTGTACCCTGCCTTCGCTCAAGTCAGCTGGGATAGGCTC